>SKCR01046160.1:0-179468 GCA_019454045.1 Zanthoxylum bungeanum | reverse complement strand
CTATCATAAGCTTTTCAATTTCTTCGATAACCACTTTGGGGACAATATTGTTTCCATCTCAGTGAAACCCCATCTTCGTGACTACTCTAGGTCATTCACCTTGTTGTTCTTAGGCACAAAGTCATGATATTCTATTCCACAGGTGTTCTCAAACCCACCAGGTACTCTTGCCAACGCTACATCAACTCTTAAGGTCATTTCACGAGACCTTCTTCGATCTTATATCACTTTCTCAAAGCAATCATTGTTCCCAAAATTATTCCAAATTAAAATCACATATTTCAACCATTACCAGCGTAACTGATATTCAAAGTCTCATTACGACCACTCGTAGTCGCGTTATGCCACTAGCAATCTCCAAAACGCAATGCATCCATATGTTTTCTTTCGAATCATACTCACATCTCTCTTCGTTGTTATTCGTGTGCAATTAAGTCTTTAGGTGCAAACTCGTTATTTTGACGATAATGTGTCGGTCTTTGTCTTCCCAATACATTATTGGGGTATGTGCAGCTGCAGGGCGCTGTGGAAGGCAAAAATTGTTTTTAAATATTTTTAAAATTTTCTGAGCCAATTAATTAATATGAAATATTTTTAATTCACTCAAAAAAGTTTAAATATATTATTTATTAACATTTAATAACATAATAGATTTCGAAACACGACGAATTATTTTACGAAAATATTTTTCGACACAATACTATGCGCAACGGGCAAACGGTCAAACCAGTTGACCAACAGCCGAGCCGGGACAACCCGGTAACTTGGGAAGTGTTCGGTCAGTCTTGGGTTGCCCGAATAGTGGCCAATTCGCTGGGTTCACAGTCGCGACATGACGAGCTCGTTTCGACGCGAATTTCACCGTTTTCTCGCGTTTTCGCCCCGGAACAATTTTCGAAATTTATCCACCACTCAATACACATCCAAAATCATCCAAATAATATATTTTTACATGAAAAATATTATGTTTTAAGGGACCAAATTAGATACGATCCAGTTTATTATTTTCTCCATTTTTCATGCCCAAATTCAATTTATTCACAAATTAATCTAATTAATTTCCACCAAAATTTAATCACCACAACATAAAGCCTCAAGAATAATTTTAGGTAATATTTGAGTGGAAATATCACCCTAGAATGGAAAATTTAATTTTGAGATTAATTCACTAATTAATTTTAAATACACATGCTTATAGGAGAACCTATTAAGGTTATTAATTAATCAACACCAAAATTTCAATCTATATAACATATTCAAGATACATATATTTTAAAGTCATGTAAATAAATATCTAATATATATTTCATGCTTTAGAAATAAAATAAGAAATTAAAAAATTGGGAACCTTGAATTACCTTAATTACAAGCTCGAAATTTCTTAATTTCTTAATTCCTTTTCCTTTGATGTTGGTTGATCAATACTCAAACCTTACCTCTCTTTTCTTTTTATTCTCAAACACATGAGAAATGGTTTAAACTTCTAAAAAAATAAAAAACAAGTTTATTTTATAAAAGAAAAAAAAAACCATTTGGCCGAAAATTCAAGTAATTTGGTCAAAATTGGTTTAATATTGGCCAAATAATTTTGTTACAACTTCTGCTTCTTATAACATGTAATTATTTTGATTTTGTCAAAGAAATTCATGTGTTCAAAACTCATGGATTAACGAATCACAATTTCCATTTAAATAAGAATATTCTAAAATATTCTTATCTTAAATAAATAAATCAATTAACTAATTTATTTATTTCTTTATCTAATTAACAAAAGATAAAATAAAAACCATGGAAAAATATTTCTAGAATATTCTTCCATTATAATAATAATAATAATAATATAATAATAATAATAATAATAATAATAATAATAATTAACAATTAATTATTTAATAATAACAATAAAATAAGTGTCAAAATTCAATAGGTTAATAATGTGTATTGAATCTAAATAATGTATCGTATACAAATACACATATTTAATACGCATGTGTAAATATATGAATTATCCATAATTCATTGCCCAAGTGTTCAACGAGTACACTTTATATTGTGAGACTCTCTAGGTTCAAGTTTATCTATCACGGAAATCATTTCCATGTCCGTAATTTGTCCATTCACAAATTACGACCACGGATAATCGAGTTGAACCATCCAAGTCGAAGTCATTGCATATATATAATCCATATGTCATAGGTTATCCGAATTATTTCGGAGATAGATTAAACGTCAAATCTCCGCTATGAACAATTCATATGTCGCGACATAATTATGATTCTTCAATAAATATTCGGTCGTTTATGAATCATACATCGGCCAAGGATTCAAAGAATCACAAATTGGACACCTAAATCTCGTACACGAGACTGACAGATCATGTATATCCTCTTATCTGTAAATCACATTCTCCATAAATAAGAATTTTATCCTTAGTACCTTTTAGATACTTTAGGATATGTTTAACGGTCATCCAATGGTCGTTACCTGGATTTGACTGATATCTGTTATCAGGTCTCGTACATAACATGGCATACATGATGCTTCCTAAGCATGATGCATAAGGTTGACTAGATATTATAGCCTTTTCATCTTCCGTATAAGGACACATCTTCTTCGAAAGATGAATGTCATGTCGAAAAAGGTATATTAGCAATTTTTACAATTGCTAAAGTTGTACATTTCTAGGATCTTATCTATGTACGAATATTGAGATAACCCAATTAGCTTCATTTCTCTATCCCTATGGAGTTTTATACCAAGTATATATGAAGCTTCACCCAAGTCTTTCATGGAGAAGTTTTTACAGAGGTATGCTTTAACACCCTGCATGATTCCAAGATCATTTCCAATGATCATGATGTCATCAACATAAAGCACTAAGAACACTATCATACTCCCACTAACCTTCTTATAAACACAAGTTTCTTCTTCATTTTTGAGAAAACCAGACAATATGATTACCTCATCAAAATAAAGATTCCAACTCCGCGAAGCTTGTTTAAGCCCATAAATGGACTTCTTAAGCTTACATACCATGCCAGAATTTTGGCTGGAGACAAAACCATCCAATTGTTCCATATAGATTTCTTCATCAAGAAATCCATTAAGAAAAGTCATTTTGACATCCATTTGCCAAATATCATAATCATGGTAAGTAATGATAGCCAATAAAATCCTAATAGACTTTAGCATCACTACTGGTGAAAAGGTTTCATCATAGTCCTCACCTGGCCTTTGAGTGTAACCTTTAGCAATCAGTCGGGCTTTGAAGGTTTCAACATTCCCATCAGGCCCGCACTTCCTTTTGTAAACCCATTTACAACCAACAGGAATAATTCCCTCATGAAGCGGAACCAAGTCCCATACTTGATTCTGATACATAGATTCT
Source organism: Zanthoxylum bungeanum (assembly GCA_019454045.1). Lineage (NCBI taxonomy): Eukaryota > Viridiplantae > Streptophyta > Magnoliopsida > Sapindales > Rutaceae > Zanthoxylum > Zanthoxylum bungeanum. Next base: position 176,080 of record SKCR01046160.1, on the reverse strand, counting down.
ATTTCAGAATTCATGGCTTCCTGCCATTTAGCAGAATCAATGTCTAACATTGCTTCTCTATAGGTATACGGATCAGTCTCCTCAACAAGGAGCACATCGAGACTCTTGTCTTGTATTAAATACAAGCGCTCAGGAGGTCTCGATATCCTTGTAGACCTATGAAGAATGGAACTAGAAGGTTCTGCTTCTGTCTGAACTTATGATTCCTCTATCGGTCTATCATCTATAGGTTGGACTTCATCAAATTCAACCCTTCTTTGATTACTACCTTCTGCCAAGAATTCTTCTTCAAGAAATCTGACAAAACGAGCTACGAACACATTTCGATGCTCGGGTTTATAGAATTGATATCCTTTGGGGTTCGAAGGATATCCAACAAACCTAACTTTTCACCCTCGAGGTAAAAGTTTATCCTGCTGCGTCACTTGATGTATACAAGACAGCCTCAAACTCTAATATAATTAAGGTTCAGTTTCATACCATCTCATATATCATATGGAGTAGTGGGAACAGCTTTAGAAGGAACCCTATCAGCAGATGTTGCAGCAGTTAGAAGAGCATACCCCCACAAAAAGTAAGGTAGATCTATAAAACTCAACATGGATCAGACCATATCCAATAAGGCCTGATTTCTCATTTCAGACACTCAATTGTGTTGTGGAGTACCCGGAGGAGTATATTGAGCGAGAATCCCATTTTATTTAAGATACTCTGTAAATTCACTACTCATATATTCACCGTCTCGATCTGATCGAAGGCAATTAATGAATTTACCAGTTTATTTTTCTAATATGTTTCGAAATTCTTTGAATTTTTCAAAGGTTTTCTATTTATGTTTCATCAAATGAATATAACCATACCGTGATAAATCATCGGTAAATGTTACGAAGTAAGAAAAAACCACTATGAGGAGTTTGACTTATAGGACCACATACATCACTATGTACGAGCTCCAATAAGTCAGTGGCCCGATGTCCGACACCAGTAAATGAGGCTTTGGTCATTTTACCCTGAATATAAGATTCACAAGTTGGAAAAGATTGTATGGTTAGATGCTCAATCAAACCATTCTTAACCAACTGGGTCAGGCGTCATACACCTATATGACCTAATCGCATATGCCATAATTCAGTATCAGTTATTTCAAATCTTTTATGTTTTTTATCCCATATTTCATAAACATCTCTAATGGCATGCAAAATATAATGACCTTGCGAATTTGAACATTTGTGTAACAAAATATCATTCATATCATATATATACATAGAACGATTCTTAATATGTACATGATATCCTTTTGTATCTAATACAACTAGAGAGATAATATTAGCTACACAACCAGGCACAAAAACACAATCTGTCAAAATGATGCTGCCTCTGGATAGACGAATCTCGTATTTGCCAACAGCTACTGCAGATAAAGAATCTTCATTCGCAAAATGCAGCTGCATCTTGCCTAGATTAAGCATCCTACTGACCTTCAGCCCCTGCAACCAATTACAGATGTGAGTCAGACTAGTATAATCTAAAACTCATCCAGAACCAATGGCTTCACAAGCCAAAGAGATATCAATGATAGAGAAGATAAACATACCTGATGCAGAGACTCTCTTCCGTCTGACGGAAGCTATGTAGTGTGAACAATTGCGCCTCCAATGTCCAATCTTGCCACAGTGGTGACACTTGTCCTCGGCGGCTTTCTCTTCGACTTGCTAGGCTTCACAACCTTTCCTTTGGGTGGAACACCAGAACCAGTCTTCTTTACCTTTTTCTTTTTCTTCTTGCCAGATCTCGAAGATTGAGAAGAAGAAGAACTAGGCAAAGAAGAGTTTGAAATAAGTGTCGGCACACCCTTCTTGATGTCCTACTCGGCAGTCTGAAGCATCATATGCAACTGACTGTAGGAACAACGAATACCATGCATGTTGAAGTTCATAATGAAGTGGGAATATGCTGGTGGGAGTGAGCCAAGAATCAAATTTCTGCCCAATGTCTCATTCAGCTGAAAGTCAAACTTTCGAAGCTGCTCAATGAGTTCCATCATGTGCAGGACATATGGACTCACTGGCTTGCCATCAGCCAAACAAGCGTGGAAAAATTCCATTGAGATTTTGTACACCAGGGTTTGCTCCTGGTTTAGAAATATCTCCTGAAGCTGAGTTATGATACTGAATAAGTCAGACATATCGACATATTGCCTCTTTAGATCAGAAGACATAGTACAGAGAATGAGTGACCTGACTCTCAGATCATCATCTCTCCATTTCTGAAATGCCTCCCTCTCTTCAGGTGTCGACTCCGGAGCAATATCCAATGGTACTGGATTATCCAGTACATAACCTAACTTCTCGGACCTCAAGACAATTTTAAGATCCAATTCTCATTCACTAAAGTTCTCAGGACCAGTCAATTTATTCGCGCCTATGAACGTGCAAAAAGATGAGAAGTAGTAGCTGCCATCACAAACTTAACAAAAGAAATAGGAATTAGCATATATGAGTAATTCCCATCAATATCTAAAACATCCAACATATCATGAATTTTTAATATAAGGATGCTCTCCCACTATTTTACATAAATTGATAACCCCCAAACAAAATACGAGAATTTATAATTAAATTATATTCTATAGCAGGAAGTATACCTCAAAATATATTTTGAACACACAGCTTTGGTACATTGTGCCCAAATATATTTGAAGTAGATAACAATTATCAATCACATCCAATGTGACTCTTTAAAAATAGGTCTTGAACTGTTTCCAATCCTCACAGCTTTGACATCTATTGGATGAGGCGTATTCAAGGCAATACTTGTCAATGAACACATCCAAGGTACTTATGCACTACCTCACTGCTTTGGCATCTATTGGCATGCACTTTCGATTGAATTTGTTTCTTATCAAATAAGTTTTACCGGTATAAACAAATTTCCATTAATCATAGCTGCACTGCTTTGGCAGATACAACCACGGTATTAGGAAAAATATTTATATCCGTATAAACGAGACAAACCCATTAGTGTACAATACACTCACAAAACATAAAGCCTTATTATGGAGATTTTACAAATATTGTCAAACAGTTAAATAATTTATCCAATCAATTAATTCTCAAGCATGTGTAAAATAAATTGAATTAAAAATCAAATATTTAAGGCTTGAAAATTATTTTGGATGTGGGATCAGACGATATGATACCATTTTGTTGGGGTATGTGCAGCGGAATGGCGCGGTGGAAGGCGAAAATGATTTTTAAATATTTTAAAACTTTCCGAGCAATTAATTAATATCAAATATTTTTAATTCACTCAAATAAGTTTAAATATATTATTTATTAACATTTAATAACATAATATATTTCGAAACACGACGAATTATTTACGAAAATATTTGTCGACAAATACTACGCGTAACGGGCAAACGATCAAACCGGTTGACCAACAGCCGAGCCGGGGAAACCCGATCACTTGGGAACTGTTCGCTACCCGAACAGTGCCCAGTTCGCTGGGTTCACAATCGCGATGTGGCGAGCGAATTTCAAAGCGAATTTCACCGTTTTCTCGCGTTTTCACCCCGGAATAATTTTCAGAATTTATCCACCACCCAATACACATCCAAAATCATCCAAATAATATATTTTTACATGAAAAATATTTTATTTTAAGGGACCAAATCAGATATGATCCAGTTTATTATTTTCTCCATTTTTCAGGCCTAAATTCAATTTATTCACAAATTAATCTAATTAATTTCCACAAAAATTTAATCACCACAACATAAAGCCTCAAGAACAATTCTAGGCAATATTTGAGTGGAAATATCACTCTAGAATGACAACTTTAATTTTGAGATTAATTCACTAATTAATCTAAATACACATGCTTATAAGGAAAACTATTAAAGTTATTAATTAATCAACACTAAATTTTTAATCTATATAGATATCCAAGATAAATATATCTTAAAGTCATGTAAAATACATATCTAATATATATTTTCATGCTTTAGAAATAAAACTAAGAAATTAAAAATTGAGAACCTTGAATTACCTTAATTACAAGCTCCAAATTTCTTAATTCCTTTTCCTTTGATGTTGGTTTATCAATACTCAAACCTTAACCTCTCTTTTCTTTTTATTCTCAACACAAGATAAAGTGGGTAAACTTCTCAAAAATGAAACAAGTTTCATTTTATAGAAGAAAGAAACCCTTTTGCCGAAAAATCAAGTAATTTTTTGTCAAAATTGGTTTAATATTTGGCCCAATAATTTTGTTACAACTTTTGATCTTATCAACATGTAATTATTTTGATTTTTGTGAAAGAAATTCATGTGTTCAAACTTCATGGATTAGATAATCATAATTTGTCATTTAAATAAGAATATTTTAAAATATTCTTATCTTAAATAAATAAATCAATTGACTAATTAATTTATTTATGTATCTAATTAATAAAAGACAAATAAAAACATGAAAAAATATTCCTAGAATATTCTTCCATTCTATTATTATTAATAATTAATTAAAAATTAATTAATTAATAATAACAATAAAACAAGTGTCAAAAATCAATAGGTTAATAATGTGTATCTAATCAAAATTATGTATCGTATACAAATACACATTATTTAATACGCATGTGTAAATATCTGAATTATCCATAATTCATTGCCCAAATGTTCAACGAGTACACTTTATATTGTGAGACTCTCTAGGTTCAAGTTTATCTGTCACGGAAATCATTTTCATGTCCGTAATTTATCCACTCACAAATTACGACCACAGATAATCGAGTTGAACCATCCAAGTCGAATTCATTGCATATATATAATCCTTATGTCATAGATTATCCGAATTATTTCGGAGATATAGATTAAACGTCCAATCTCCGCTATGAACAATTCATGTGTCGCGACATAATTATGATTCTTCAATAAATATTCGGAACTCATTTCCGAATCATACCTCGGCCAAGGATTTCAAAGAATCACAAATTGGACACCTAAATCTCGTATACGAGACTGACAGATCCTCTCTGGATACATCACAAGATAATGTAAGTATCAGTCCATACTTGATGAACAAGCGGAGGTCTGATCTTAAAAGATCATTGACGTGACTGCCATCAAAGTATGGATGATATCTCACATATACACAGTGGTATCATAAGTCAAATGAGCTAATTTATATTCGACTAGTAAAGATTCCTATTGACGTTAGTGTACCATATATCAGGAATCTTCGAATGAGTTGTTCAGTATTTATCCAATAAATACCTACGTGTCTATATAAGTCTCCCAAGAATCATGATTTATTGAGACAAACCATTAGAACAATTCTAATATACGACATGTACCGGTCTCACGGGTTTACTAACTGACCAGATATATGAACCTTGACCAGGAACATTTTAAGAATGGATCATATTGTGATATTTCTCAGTAACAATTGCGGTATTTTTGTAATTATGTCACAACTATTTATTCTAAGGTCTTTTACGCCTTTACCATATATAATATTATATTGATGAAGTTTACTTAATTTTATTCATAATAAAATATAATGTACATCGTATTTACAATAAATACAATAAAATTTGGAGCATCGAGCACCAACTCCAACATACATAACCAACACGATAGCTATCGCATTCCGTAAGGGTCTTTGGAGATACCTGACTTTTTTTAGGTTCGTTCCCCCCACTTTTACTTTGGCCTATTCCAAGTCATTGCACTTTCGTTGGCATTCCTACTCACGGAAGTCCACAACTCGCTATATGTAGCCTTATGAAGGCTTTGTCTGTCAAAATATTTCCAAACTACTCACACGGACTATCAGGTTCACACGGGGTTCTTGTCATCGCCTCACATAAGAGAGCTTACGCATCTCGACTTACTCATCAAGTTCTGGCATCCAACTTCCATGGAAGAAGGGTTTCATGCTCATTAACTATTTGGAATCTTATTCCATCCCATATCGGGTTGTCATGAACAAGTACATTTATGCCAACATCACTGCGGAAAGTGAGCATGCTGCTAAATCTCCCGGCAAACTTGAGAATGAAACCTCATGGATAAACTCTCATCAGTACATGTGGCCATGAGAATTATTTCTGACCTCGAGCGAGCTAGATCTAGTTTCTCGAAACATGAGCTCATGTACAAAGCGGTAGAATGTGCTAGCGGGTAGCTGCAAAGGTGGCTTTTTCGTAAATGTGTAAAAATAACTTATGACACCTCTTCAATACTTGTGAAAATATATGTAGTTGAGAAAATTGATGTGAATATTTCTAGTTTGATCCTGGGAGATACATAACCAACACGATAGCTATAGCATTTTGTAAGGGTCTTTGGAGATACCTGGCTTTTTTCAGGTTAGTCCCCCCCCCCCCCCCCCCCCAACTTTTACTTTGGCCTATTCCAAGTCATTGTGATTTCGTTGGCATTCTTACTCACGGGATTCCCCACAACTCGTTATCCGTAGCCTTATGAAGGTTTTTTCTGTCAAGAAATTTCCAAACTGCTCACATGGACTATCAGGTTCACACCGGGTTCCTGTCATCGCCTCACATAAGAGGGCTTACGCATCTCGACTTTCCGATCAAGTCCTAACATCCAAATTGCATGGAAGAAGGGTTTCATGCCCATTTGAACCATTTGGAATCTTATTCTACCCCACATCGAGTTTTCATGAACAAGTACATTTGTGCCAACATCACTGCGGTAAGTGGGCATGCTACTAAATCTCCCGACAAACTGGAGAATGAGACCTCATGGATAAAATCTCCCTAGTACATGTGGCCGTGAGAATTACTTCGACCCCGGGCGAGCTGGATTCGGTTTCTCAAAACACGAGCTCCTGTACAAAGCGACAAAATGTGCTAGCGGGTAACGACAAAGGTGGCTTTGCCATAAATATATAAAAATAACATATGACACTTCTCCAAAACTTGTAAAAATATATGTAGTCGAGAAAATTGATGCAAATATTGCTAGCTTGATCCATGGAGATACATAACCAACACGTTAACTATCACATTATGTAAGGGTCTTTGGAGATACTGACTTTTTCAGGTTCGTTCCCCCTACTTTTACTTTGGCCTATTCCAAGCCATTGTGATTTCGTTGGCATTCTTACTCACGGGAGTCCCCACAACTCGTTATCCGTAGCCTTATGAAGGCTTTGTTTGTCAAGATATTTCCAAACTACTCACACGGACTATCAGGTTCACACCCAGTTCCTGTCATCGCCTCACATAAGAGGACTTACGCATCTCGACTTTCCCATCAAGTCATGGCATCCAACTTGCATGGAAGAAGGGTTTAATGCCCATTTAAACCATTTGGAATCTTATTCCACCCCACATCGAATTTTCATAAACAAGTACATTAATGCCAACATCACTATGGCAAATGAGCATGCTGCTAAATCTTCCGACAAACTTGAAAATGAGACTTCATGGATAAAATATCCCCAGTACATATGGCCATGAGAATTACTTCTGACCCCGGACAAGCTAGATCTACTTTTCCGAAACATGAGATCCTGTACAAAGTGGTGGAATGTGCTAATGGGTAGCTGCAAAGGTGGCTTTGCCGTAAATGTGTAAAAATAACCTATGACACCTCTCCAATACTTGTGAAAATATTGCTAGCTTGATCTTAGGACCGTGACATATGGCATCGTCTCAAAAAACTGTCGAATAGACTTTATGTAATTTGAAATATAAAAAGTAGACAAAGTATGAGTGCATCCGAGGGGATCTGGGCCTCCTGAGAGGATCGGGGGTTCCAGTACAAGAACCTCTTTATGTAAATCTAACGGTTCAGATTTTAAGATTAAATTTTTTTAGAGAAATATTATTTTTCTCTCTCCTAATCTGGAATGTTGGATCAAAATCCAACGGCCTAGATCTTGTCTGGAGTCACTGGGCCCGCATTTGAGAATCTAATGAGGAAAAGTATGGATGAGTAAAATAAGATATGTTATTTTATTGAGATGAGTTTGGAATCTATCCTAAGAAAATTTAGTTTTTAAATTTTTAAAATTATAACCTATCCTATTTAAATAGAATACTCTACCCATAAGTTCTTATTATGTTCCAATCAACTATCATGCTTTCTCACCTGATATACAAATATTGACAGCAATTTCAATACTTTCTCTCCATTTTTATTCATTAATATTTTTTTTTTAATCTAAAATGCAAAAACTAAAACAATCAAAAGAAATTTGAACAAAATAATAATGACTAGCACACCGCTTTAAACAAAAATAAATATATCGTATTTCTATCCTATTCGAGATTATATATTTTCTGATACATAAATATTAAATAATCATTAATTAGTTCCTGATTAAATATAACATTAAGTCATCCAATCCATTTGTAAAGCATTTGTTAGAAAAAATGAGAGCACATGATTATGAAAAATAAAAAAATATAATTGGGTTTCGTTGTTAAGTACGGATTTCTTAAAATATAGAACCGAAATCAGAACCTATTTTTTAGTTCCTTATTTTCGGAACCAAAACCTACCCTAAAATAATCGGTTTTGATTCCAAAACTTAATTTTTGATTCTATTCTAAGCAATTTCAGATATATCCAGAGTCGTCGTTCATCTATAGGAAAAAGTCTAAATTTATTTTTTTTATTTTTTTACATCTTTTAAGATCAAACGCAATGGAAAATCAAATAAAATTATTCGAAAATCACTCAATTACACGTATCCCGGAGACTGGACGGTGTATATCTTGTATTTTATCTCAATGATTGTTGGAGATATTAGATATGTAAAAGAAACTATAAATAGGGTGCAAATGTAAAAGAAACTTGTATGAAACTTATATTCTATATCTTGCTCTAATTTGACTCTCAGAGTGTCGTAACCGGGAGATAGTATATCATGTTTCGGGTGTATATGTCATCTCTCTCATAGTAGTTGGGTCTCACACAGTTGTGAGACTCAACTATTGTGAGAGATATGACATATACACCCGAAATATAATATAATTTTTCCGTAACCGGACACCCCTCGTAGTGCCGAATCTAACATTTCTCTAAGTAGTTTTGTAGGTTTCTCTCCATGTCACCTCATGAATCCCATTTCCATTTTATTAGCTGAAAGTCGCTCTTATTTCCTTATCTAAAATGAATCTCGATCCCTAAATATTTGTAAGTCATATATGGCCTGATAAAAAAAAAATTTGACATGAATTGAATTGGAGAATCTAATTTTATATCTTAAGTTCAAAATCAACTAAAGAAAAAAAAACAACATGAAGCAAATAAGCCACAACATACAGACGACCTGCTTAATTAATCCTTCTTTAATAAAATGTAGCGATCACCATAACGTTCTTATTATCATTTATAAACATCGAAAGGCATCAACAATTTGTCCATTCATAAATTAATAAAATATTATTAAATAAAGATTCATAGAGATTCCATTCAATGGGTCATTTGTTTATCCATAAAATAAATATGTTTTCCTTGCAGGATTGCATCAAATGAAGTCCAAATCTTTTGTCACATTAATTGTGCTCCACTTCGTGCTCCACCAATTAAATTTGGACAACTAATATATCTTATTAAATAAGAGAACTCTGACTTTAACACTCCACCAATCAAATTGTTCTCTCATTTAATGAGAGATATTAGTTGTCCAAATTTGATTGGTGGAGCACAATTGATGGGACAGATTTGAACTCCATCAGATGATTAATTTTAAGGCAAGTGGAAGGAGATATTTATTTATGATTATGAGTTAGTGAGTATGTGATGCGGATCCCTATATGTGTGGTTTGGTGGTGTAAAGTTTTGGTCTTTCGGGTTATAGGTTCGAATTTAGAGAATGTGTTTCTTATAAGAGTGAGGCAACCGAAAATTTTACCTGCTCCGTTTAAATCTTGATCGGATTATTTAGCGGTAAAATTTTCAATGTTCAAAAAAAAAAAAAAAAAAAAGGATGCGGGGGCTCCAGTATAAGATTGAATTCTGAGCGTTGGATAATTTTAAAATATAATAATTTTTAAATTTTTCTTTCAATGTGGAAAGGGAAAGATAAAATTTTACAAATTTTGAAATTCAAGCGGAGGGGGCTCAGTAATAATTCTATGCCTTCATATTGTCTTTTTCTCGCAATCATGATACCACCGTCAGATGAATTTGAGATATTTTTTTTCTTCAGAAATTATCTCATGTCCTTTGAAAAAATTATAATATTTTTTATTTTAAAATTTCAAAAATGTATCAATTTTATCATTTTAAGGTGAAATTGATTTTTTTTTTCACATTTTCAGGTGGAATAGGGTGTAGTTTTATAATTCTAAAAGGAAAATATATATTTTTATAACACCAAATGAAAAAATATAAAATAAAAAATATTGTAAAATTTTCGGACTTTTACCACCAGAAATAATTTCTCTTCTTTCTTCTAATTAAGGAAAAATTCTAAATTCTAAAAATATATTTTTATGCGTGTTAAAATATTAAGAAATAATTAAATAAATAATAATTTTATTTAATATAATTACATATATCAAATAAAAGTCACATGCTCGTGGACTATCCAATTTAAGGATGGAAAAAATGCTAATTTATGATTGCACAGATTTTTAATTTCTCATCATCAAATTTTTGGCAGTAATTTTATAACTTGTTAGCATTCGACAGAATTTTTTTCTCTAAGTGGACTAAATATATTTTTTTTTTCATTAAAAAAAAGGAAAAAATTATGAGATTGACGTCGGATTGGGCATGAATAGTCCACTCCGATTATCATCCTTAATTAAAGAGTACTAAAAATATATTTATAACATTATTTTTATCTTTTTTTTTTTTTTTTTGTAAGTACCCAAGCAGCACGTCATTAAAGAATGCGTTTCTTAAATCACTAATATACATTTTCTTGGTTGGTTGGTCATTGAGAGTTGAGTTGAGACTTTAAAATATTGGTAGGTGACTCAACATATTCTTGTGCAGGAAGTAAATATATATATATATATATATATAATATATATATATATATATATTTATATTTATAATTTAAAAAACGTGTTACAATTTAATTATTAATGAATAAACTCGCCCCTATAGTGAGACTTGATGTCAAATAGCCTGAAATTTATTTGTCAATTAAAATTCCACCTCTTATTTAACATAATATTACAATATATATATATATTATAAAATTATTTTTTTCAACAATTAACATTTCACTCATTAATTAAAATAATAATAATTTTATTATTCAAAATTAAAATTACTAAAATATTGTAATTATTAAAAAGTTAAGTCTAAAATTGCATTTGAAAAGAAGAACAACATACAAAATAAAAAAAACATATTAAACGAAATTTAATTATCTGAATTAGAATATTAATCCCACAAATGTTCCATCAATACATTTCAAAGTGTAATATGAGCATCTTTATCTTTGATTTGTTTATGTCGAACTAAAAAATATTGAAATCATATATTTTCATCCATCACCCTCTCCATTTGTGGAGTTGGCGCTTCCAAATGATATGTAATTGGTGCATAATATCACGCTCATCTTCGATTATCATGTTGTGCATAATAATGCAAGCAGACATTATATAATGTAATACTTGCTTATTCTAAAAACGTGTTGGCCCTGCCACAATGCTTCTTGTTTCATAGCAAATAATTCTTTCATGCCATCTGGATCGTGAATTGTTTGCATAAGCGTATATAATTTTGGGTATATATAATCAACTAAATAAAAACCCATATCATATTTATTTCTCCGATGACATAATTAGCTGGAGTATCAATACATTTAGTGAGATTGACAAAAAGATGAGATGCCTCCAACATATTAATATCATTGTGAGAACCTGGTAAATCAAAATGTACATGCAATATCCAAGTTCATAATCTGCTACAACCTCAAGAATAATAGTTGGGAATCCACTGCGATCAATATATTGACCCGCTCAGCTCGTTGGATAATTTTTCCATTTTCAGTGCATACAATCTCCAAACTAGCCAACAATCTTGGAAAACAATGTTCTTTATCGATGAGGAGTAGTCTGACAACGTCATTAGCATTAGGCGATCTTAGATATCGATATGAAAATATCTCCACGACAGTATGACAAAATCTCTTCATACTTTCAATATTGTTGTAGACTCTCATATTTTAATATACTTACTCATAATATACTTACATCGTCATATCGTGGGTTCTTCGAAAAATAATCGATAAACAAAATACGATCAATCACTTTATGACAACGAACGTAGCCTCCATGTGGAACTTCATTGTTTTGTTGAATAAGATATTAAACAATGCATATGTGTATACAACAATTATTACAATTATTACACGGTAATTGGGAAATCCGAATATGACAAAATTACAATTATAATTATTATCCCAACAGACCCTAACGGCGGACCCTGAGAGTAGACCCTGACGGTAGAGGCTGAGAGCGGGAGGCTGAGGGCAGAGGCAGGCCCTGAGAGCGGAGGCAGAGGCTGAAGGGCAGAGGCAGACCCTGAGAGCGGAGGCAGAGGCTGAAGGGCAGAGGCTGACAGCAGAGGCTGATGGCAGAGGCTGACAGCAGAGGCTGATGGCAGAGGCAGAGGCTGACAGCAGAGGCTGATGGCAGAGGCTGACAGCAGAGGCTGATGGCAGAGGCTGAAGCTGAGGCAGAGGCTGTTGGCAGATGTTGATGCTGAGGCAGAGGCTGTTGGCAGATGCTGATGCTGAGGCAGGGCTGTTGGCAGATGCTGAGTCAGGCAGAGGCTGTTGACAGATGCTGATGGCAGGCAGAGGGCAGAAGATGAAGCTGAGGCTGAAGCTGAAGCTGAAGCTGAGGCAGAGAGCTGTTGGCAGATGCTGATGCTGAACTTTCCCGAGGCTTGTTGTAAAAACAACAAATTAAATTGTGAGAATGCCACTTTCCCCTTTATGGTTATGACATCTGCTACTTGGTAGCAAATATTTTGTTTTTTTTAGTTAATGTTGATAAAAATAAAAATATTGAAACCAAACTAGAAAGAAAACAAAAAAATGGAGAAAAAAATGTACCTTAGTTCGAAAAAAAGAGGAATATTTATCAAATCTCTTCACAAATAATATATTTCACAATAAATTTTATATTTTTATAAGATACTTATTATTGGTTGTGATTATGCAACAAATCGAATGATGTTATAAATAATTTTAATTAATTAAAAAATATTAAGATTTTAAAAAAAATTTAAGAATCAATTCAATCCGATTCACTAATTTTTATCAATTTTATAAAAATTAATTTTAAAATTTAAACAAACTGATGGGATCCGGTGCATTAGTGCTAGTATGGTCGCACTCATCTCAAGAGGTTGCCTCAGTGGTAAAGGCTTTGAGCTTGAGTGGTTTGCTCCCTCTCAGGTTTTAAGGTTCGAATCTCACTAGATGCATTTCCTTGGGGTCATGTCCCCTGGTGTGAAAAGTCAGCGACTTACCCTGATCTGTGTTGGGAAACTTCTGAGAACACGGGGCACAGATTCCAGGGATTAGTCGAGGTGCGCGTAAACTGACCCGGACAACCCGATTATCCAAAAAAAAAAAAAAAATTAACGAAACTAGACCAACGATCGATTTCTGATTCTATCAGTTGTTCATATTTTCAAAATAGTGACATTTGCTCAACAATTCTAACAAGAAAAGAAAAATAAGCACGTGAAACCTATAATCCCGGAAATTTGCTGCTTACTAGCGCTCCAATGTTGCATGGACAGAAGCGACTATAGTTGTGGCTTTGGCTTTTAACTCCGGCTAATCACATCCATCCACGTGCTTCTGACTTGTCTCTCACTCCGGTGGAGCGTAACCCAATGTTAATCTCCTTCTTTTTTTCTTCTTCTTCATTTTTTTAATATTATCCCAAGATTAAAAAAATTAAAACTCTCTTTTTTTTTTCCACGTTTGTCACCTCTCATTAAATTTATTTACTTGAAAAACCCTCTTCATTTTCCTTTATAAAAATCAAAGCACGGAGCACCTGCCTCAAAAGTCACACACGTTACCAATCCATCCTCTCCGAAAATCTCTTCCTCGAAAAGAAACTTAAGATGGGTTTGTTCAGATCATCAACCATGGCCATGTTTTTGCTTTTCTCGTTCACTGTAACATCAGCCATGGATATGTCCACTATATCATATGACCCCTCCTTGGCCCCTACAAATGTCAAATTTGCCCATTTTCCTAATTAATTGTCAAATTTGATTAATTAATTAATTTAATTTTATTAATTAAATATATTTATTTGATAAAATAATTTTTTATTTCTGTTAAATTTATATTTTTTTGCTATTTATATATGTTGATGGTGTTTTCAGGAACTATGATATTTAAAACAGCACGACAAGGGCAGAAGGGTAATTCCCTTCTTGGATAAAATCATTAATTCCGACCCGACCCATAAAAAGTCAGCAGCAAGGGCCCGAAACGCTTTACAATAAAAGACCGACCACAACAGAAAAAGACCGACCACAACAGGAAGAGACCGAGCACTTCATAATCGGTAACCGGTCACTTATCAGGTCGACAGCAACACCCCAGTACAAAAGACCCTTATGACCGACCCCATGAAGACCGAGCATGTAGCAAAGACGTTCCAGAAGAAGAAACATCATATTTCTACAGGGAAAGGGATAACGTTATCATACTTTCCCTACTTTCATAGGGAAAGGAGATGAGTCAGTATCCAAATAGGATACAAGAAATAAAGACAGTATTAAATTAGAAATCTTTGCAAGAGGAGAAGATGGATTCGACAGAAGGATTCTTATACGAATAGGAATCTGATTTCTGTACTATTATAAATAGAAGGGCAGAATTTATGTAGAGGGCATCAGAATCATCAAGCTCTGACTTGTAAAAAACAAAAAAAAGATCTGAAAAGCATGTTTGAGTAATAAAAAGTATCATCTTGTTTGTGTCCGTGGACGTAGGTCGGATCCAAATCCACCGAACCACGTTAAATCTCCTTGTCGATTTGTGTGTTTATCTGTTTTTTGCTAAATTTGCCTTTGGTCCCCCATAACCAAACAAATTCACTATTGAAGGAGGATTACCTCGGGAGTGATAATCACATATTGCCCTGAGACCAAAACCCACCGTCAACAGTTGGCGCCGTCTGTGGGGACCGACCAAAAAGCAAACTCACGTAATAAGACAATGGCGGAAGGCGGAAACCACCAATCATCAGGGAGCTCGGCTGCAGATTGGATGAAGAAGATCGAGGAGAACCTAAGGAAAGAAAGGGAGGAAAATCAACCCTGTTAAAAACCATAGTAGACCGGTTGGAAAAGATAGAAGGAGTGCACGACGGGAAATTCGAGACCGGGACTAGCCGACGAAGGAACGAAATAGCAGAAGGAAAAAGAATTGTTGATACAAGTGAGGACGACAGACCCCGGAGGAAGGGCCCCTACGGGGTAAGATCTGTGGTGGTGCAGAAAGATTCCCAAACTGAGGACATGTGGGAGGAAGGGGATGACAAATCGTCACCAGACTCCTCCTATGATAACCCTCACAACACCAGGAGAGGAGGGAAAGAATATGACGAAAGGTGCGGGAAGATACCAGGCCTGAGAAGCACCACGCCCAAGACAACAGAAAGAAAGGAAACCGCAAGAGGCGGCATGGAACCAAAGACAGCAGCATGAAATCTTGGTTACGGGAGGAGCTAGCCAAATGGGGAGTATGCCCCAATACAGACATAGGAGATGCCCGGGACGGTAAAGATGAGTCCCCCCTCACAGAAGAAATAAGGTCAGAAAAATTTCCAAAAAGATTCAGCATGCCAACCATGGCGCCATACAAGGGCCATACCGATCCCAAAACCCACATCGAAGGTTTCGTCCTACTAATGGAGGTACAAAGGGTAACAGGGGACGCCATTTGCAAAGTGTTCCCCTTAACTCTAGCCGGACCGGCCATCCTATGGTATAGAAGCCTAGCCCCAAGAAGCATCAGCAGCTTCACACAACTCAGAAAGTCATTCATACGGCACTTCAAGGGGGCTTGCGTCCCCAGAAAGACAATTGGAGAACTAAGACTTATGAAACAAGGAGACGATGAACCTTTGAAAATATTTATTGAAAGATACCATAATATGGTACTCGAAGTCGGAGGGTATGAATCCCCCGAGGCCTTGGAAAGCTTGAAGGGAGCCTTGAAAGTCGGGAGGCTATGGACCCACCTAAGGATCCAAGACACCCCGGACTACGCAACCGCCCTGGAGGTGGCCCGAAAATTCGTTTTATTAGAAAACGAGGAGAAAATATCCCGAAAAGGGAACACCATCAGAGAAATGACCACAAGGGAGGGCGCCCCCCGCCGTGTAGAAAGAGAATCCAGAAGACCACCCCCGAAACACAATGAGTTCAAACCACTGCACCGAGACAACCAAGAGAGAAGGGCGCCGACCCGAGTAAACCATGTGGTCGGGGAAGATGCATACATTCCCCTAAAGAAACCACTGGGACAAATTATCATGAAGATCCAGGGGAAAGGCCTCTTAGTAGAACCCGACCAAAGAAGATTTCCCCCGGACAAGAGGAACCAAAAGGCTTATTGCGTACATCACAACTCCAGAGGACATGCAACGGACGTGTGTAAAGATCTACGGGAACAGATGGAAGACCTAGCAAGAAACGGATATCTGAACAAATACATTGACCACGAAGTTATGACGGCTTGACAAAGAGCACGTGGCCGCCAAATAAATATCATCGCAGGAGGGAGAACGCTGGCCGGAAACTCTAACCGGTCAAGAAAAGACTATAGCAGGACCCGGGGACCGGACGTCCTAGAAACAGAGCAGGTCACAGGGCTACAGGGAAGCCGGTCGGTACCGATAATGTTTACCGATGAAGACACCCGAGGGGTGAGTTTCCCTCATGACGATGCGTTAATAATCAAAGCAGTAATTAGCGGGTCAGAAGTAGACAGAATCCTAGTAGACCCCGGAAGCGCAGTTGACATAATTTCCAGAGAAGCACTGAATAACCTAGGGGTAGAGTATGCAGCCCTAACCGACGATAGCACTCCCCTATACGGTTTCGGAGGATCAGCCGTCATCCCACTGGGAATGATACAGTTGGCAATGACAGTCGGGACATATCCCCGGACCCGGACAATCATGACAGACTTCACTGTAGTGGACTGCATGAGCAGCTACCAGGCCATCATCGGACGACCTTTCATGATGAAAAAAAAAGCCGCAATGTCCTGCTACCACCTAAAACTGAAATTCCCCACCTGGGAGGGGATCGAAATCGTATGTGGAAGCCAAAAAACAGCTCGCAGCTGCTTCGCAACTCTCTCACGAAAGACCCTCTGCATCAAAGAAGATACCTGAAAACGACAAAGAAGCCTGGGTGAAGAAGAAGAAAACAGAAACCCTGGGCCTCGGCCAAACAAAAATGCCCGACTCGCTGCAGCTGATGAGACATAAGAAATAGAACTTTACGGGCCAGGAAAAAGCATAAAGATAGGGGGAGGCCTGGACAAATCTCTACAACAAGATCTACTAGAATGCCTGAAAGAATACCCGGACATCTTTGCATGAGGATACGATGACATGCCTATGATCGACCCAAGATTCATCAATCACCGCCTAGCAGTAGACCCATCACGCAAGCCGGTCAGGCAAAAAAGAAGGAACTTCAATCAAGAAAGGAGTAAAGCAATAGCAGCCGAGGTCGAGAAGTTATTAAAGGCATATCTCATCAGGGAGGCAAAATACCCAGATTAGGTATCAAACGTAGTGTTGGTCAGAAAAAACAATGGCAAGTGGCGAATGTGTGTCGATTTCACCGACCTAAACAGGGCGTGCCCAAATGACAGCTTCCATTTGCCGAACATAGACCAGCTAGTGGACGCCACAACTTGTCAGGGATTACTGAGCTTTATGGATGCTTTCTCCGGATACAACCAAGTCAAAATGTGCCCTGCAGACGAAGAGAAGACCACTTTCGTTACCGAATCAAGGACTTTTACTGCTACAGAGTAATGCCCTTCGGGCTAAAAAAATGCTGGGGCAACCTTCCAAAGGTTGGTAAATAAGGTTTATTTTTTTTAAACCACTCATCGGCACGACAATGCTAGTTTACGTCGATGACATGATAACAATGTCGAAAGAACCAAGCATCACATGCCGACCTAAAAAAGACCTTCGAGCTATTAAAGGAGACACAACCTGAAACTCAATCCAGAAAAATGTACCTTCGGGGTAGCCTCAGGAAAGTTTTAGGTTACATGGTGAGTGCCCGATTGGTATCAAAGCAAACCCATAGAAGATCCAGGCAATACTGGGCCTAAAATCCCCCAAGACAGTGTGAAAAAAAAAAAAAGACAACGTCTGACAGGTAGAGTGGATGCGCTCAATCGGTTCATATCAACGAGCAACTGACAAATGCCACCCTTCTTCGAAGTGATCCAAAAAAGAAAAGAAGGATATCGACTGGACGCCAGAGTGCGAGGAAGCCTTCAAGCAGCTGAACGCAGTATCTAGTACAGCCCCCACTCCCTGGCAAAACCACTCCCGGGGGAAACATTATACTTATACCTGGCCGTTTCGGAGCGAGCAGTAAGTTCGGTACTGATACAAGAAACCGACAAGGTCCAGAAACCTGTTTACTACATCAGCAAAGCCCTCCTAGACGCCGAGACCCGATATCCAGTACATGAACTGGTCGCCCTTTCATTAATCACGGCAGCTCAGAAATTGCGGCCTTACTTCCAGGCCCATCCTATCAGGGTCTACACCGATCACCCCCTAAAACAAATTCTGCAGCGGCCAGAAGCTTCCGGCAGACTAGTAAAATGGTCGGTAGAGCTAAGTGAACACGACATCTCCTACCTCCCGATAGCAGCAGTGAAAGGACAAGCCTTGGCAGATTTTGTCGCCGAATTTACCGAACCCCAGATCCTGACTATAGAAGAAGACAAATGGGAGATGTTTGTAGACGGTTCCGCCAGCACACAAGGAAATGGCACAGGAATCATCCTAAAAAACAACAGAGGAGAAGAAATCCCGCTTGCCCTGAAATTCGCTTTCGTAGCGACCAACAATGAAGCAGAATATGAAGCAATACTGGGCGGTTTGAGACTATGCACGGTACTGGGGATCGAGATGTGTGTAGTAAGAAGTGACTCACAGTTAGCCATTCAGCAGCTAAACTAAAGGAACATTCAAGCCAAAGAGCCTAGCATGATGGCCTATCTGACCGAAGTGTGAAAGTTAACGGGGAAATGAGGGATGTACGCTTCGAACAAATCTCCCGAGAAGACAATTGTGAGGCAGACTCCCTGGCACGGCTCGCCTCCTCAACAAAAGCCGAGCACCCCAGAATAATCCCTTTGATTACATCCGGGAAAGGAGCGAGCGTAGGGGAACTGAAGTAGAAGTTCTAGATAAAGAAAGCAAAACATCATGGATGCAACCCATCAGAAAATACATGGAAACAGGAGAAACACCAGGAGACAAAACGGAGGCCAGAAAGTTAAGATACAAAAGCACCAGATTTTCCCTAATCAACGGGGTACTTTACCGAAGAGGTTACTCAGTCCCCCTCTTAAGATTTCTAGCAGAAAAAGAGGCGAATTATGTGCTCAGGGAGATACATACGGGCATCTGCGGAGCTACGCTGGGGGTCACTCAATTGCTTTCAAAGCCTTAAGACAAGGTTTTTACTGGCCGACCATGCACCAGGACGGCATAGAAGTGGCCCGCAAGTGCGAAGGATGTCAGAAAAACGCAAATCTCCACCACCAACCAGCAGAACAATTAACTACATTGCTCAGTCCCTGGCCGTTCGCCTAGTGGGGACTAGACATCATTGGGCCAATGCCACGAGGGAAAGGACAGGCAAAATACGCCATCGTGGCCATAGACTATTTCACCAAATAGGTGGAAGCAGAGCCATTATCCGCCATAACAGAAAAAAAGCCACTGAATTCCTAAAGAAAAATATCGTTTTCCGATTCGGAATTCCCCGAGCCATCATCACTGACAACGGGAAGCAGTTTGATAGCAAAGGCTTCAGAAAACTCTGCGAGGACCTCCAGATCGCCCTAAGGTTCGCCACACCAGCCCATCCCAAGTCAAACGGACAAGTCGAGGTGACAAACAAGACCATCAAGGCTAACCTGAAAGCTCGGTTCGGATCCAGCAAAGGCCTATGGGTCGAGGAATTACTAGAAGTACTATGGGCACACCGGACAACCTATAAAAACTCCACAGGAGAAACCCCGTTCTCCTTAGCATACGGATATGAAGCTGTCATCCCAGCAGCAGAAATCGGGGTAACCTCCCACAGGGTCCAGCACTACGAGAGCAAACAGAATGAAGGACTTATCAGAAACCACCTCGACCTAATCGAAGAGAAGAGAGAAAGATCAGCCTTAAAAACAGCAATCTACCAACAAAAGGATGGCCCGCTTCTACAATAAAAGGATTCGGACATGCACCTTCATCCCGGGCACCTAGTGCTAAGAAGGGTCACCCTAAATACCCGAAGGCCAGAGGAAGGCTCGCTAGGCGCCAAATGGGAGGGGCCCTACAAGGTGGTAAAAGTAGTAAGGCCAGGAGTGTACATCCTAGAACATCTGGACGGCACAAGATTAAAAAAGCCTTGGAACGCCGAGATATTGAGAAAATACTTTCAGTAAACTCTCACATCCTCCTTTTCTTTTGCAGCAAACAAATAAGGGACATAAATTCAAATACAGAGTCTCTCTAAAAAATGACTCACAGAGAGTTGTAAGAAGGGCAGTATGTCCCCGAGTATAAATAAAAACTTTCTTTTTTCACCCGCTCTTCTAAAAAATAAACTTTGCAAAACCATATCCAAAAACCCCGAGGACATACTCAATACAACGCTCCAAAGCCAAAAAGCACAAAACCCGCAACTACCCGACCACGGCTACCACCATAAAGAAGCATAAAGTCACACCAGAATCGTTCAAACTCCATACAAGCATTAAAAAGCGGGGACGAAGGTATGGATCCATGAGAAGCATAGCACGAGGAGGGATGATACCCCCGTGGCGATTGTTTTCTCTAGTATTACCGAACATAAGGAGGAATATGCCCTTAATGTTTCAATCACCTCGGGGCCGGATTGCGGTCCGCCGAGGTCATCCAGCTCGGGATCGGGTTACGTCAGACCAAGTCATGCCCATTGGTCTGGGGACGGGACATTCCCCCAGAACCCAGTATCTCTCCTGGCTCGGGGTCCTCAGGGACATACTCGATGCATAGGATCCGTGAGAAGCATAGCACAGGGAGGGATAATACCCCCGTAGCGATTGCTTACTCCAGTGTTACCGGACATAAGGAGGAACATGCCCTTAATGTGTCGAACACTCTTTTGATCCTCACTTACCCGATGAAATGGATACGTGGGAAAGAATAACACGGGGGATGATGATGCCCCCGTGACGATTACTAGCTCCAGTGATGCCAGACCTAAGGAGGAATATACCCTTAGTATCCCGGACACTCTTTGATCAATTCATCATTTTGATCCAAGAGAGGCGCAGCACGGGGATGCGTTATGCCCCAGTAGCGTGTGCCTGCTCCAGCGTGGTAAGGAGGAGCCCTCATACAATACACAGGCTCCACAGTGACCCGACGTGTAGAGGATGTGCCCTCACCATTCAAACGCTCTACTGATCCAAATCCTGGTTCGCAGGGACTCTGAATTGAAAGATTCAGAATTGTGTTTTGAAGACCTCGGACGGGACGCTGTTTCGAGGCATCCATGTTGTTGTTTATGCTTGCGAAGCATTTTGGGATAAGTGCTAAGTCACCCCCGCCTTTTGATTTTATTTTCCAGAATCTTGTTTTTGTTTTTCGTTGGTCTGGCAGAGGGACGCCCGTGCCAGATTCGCTAGGGCTTCAAAGGTTGATTCACTTCCCTTCTAAATAAGTCCCAGGGATTAATCAGCTCGGGGCTGGATTCGTTCCGCCGAGGCCACTTGTTTATTCGGCTCGGGGCTGGGTTTCGTTCCACTGAGGCCGCTTGGTTATTCGGCTCGGGGCTGGATTTCGTTCCGCTGAGGCCACTTGGTTATTCAGCTCGGGGCTGGATTTCGTTCCGCCGAGGCCACACGGTTATTCGGCTTGGGTCTGCTCTTATACCGCCGAGATCGATATTTGTTTCGGCTCGGGGTCGGGTTTCGTCCCACCGAGTCGACTTCTTTGGACTGAGGACGTAACATTCCCCCAGGACCAAATGTTTCCTTCAGCTCGGGGTCGGGTTTCGTCCCACCGAGTCGACTTCTTTGGACTGAGGACGTAACATTCCCCCAGAACCAATGTTTCCTTCAGCTCGGGGTCGGGTTCGTCCCACTGAGTCGACTTCTTTAGACTGAGGACGTAACATTCCCCCAGGACCAAATGTTTCCTTCAGCTCGGGGTCGGGTTTCGTCACACCTAGTAGACTTCTTTGGACTGAGGATGTAACATTCCCATAGGACCAAATGTTTCCTTCAGCTCGGGGTCGGGTTTCGTCCCACCGAGTCGACTTCTTTGGACTGAGGACGTAACATTCCCCCAGGAGCAAATGTTTCCTTCAGCTCGGGGCCGGGTTACGTCCCACCGAGTCGACTTCTTTGGACTGAGGATGTAACATTCCCCCAAGACCAAGTGTTTCCTTCAGCTCGGGGTCGGGTTACGTCCCACCGGCTCATATTTTCCTCCACGAAGGGGTCTCAAGCGTTCGATTAAAAGGAAACATAAAAAGAACGCAAAAGAGAAAAAGAGAAGGCAAGAATATATATATATATTCAAGAAGGAGATCACCTTATACAATGTTATTACAAAAACAAAAAAAGAGATTAAGTACACACAGGGCCCCGTCCGGGTCACCCCTTCTCAATCAGCCCGCGCAGGGGCAGGAAGTTCTTCCTCAGCTGGCTCAGACGATGGAGGGATCGGCTCGGCCTTGAGAACGGGAACAACAGCTTCGACCTCGGCAGCATGGGAGACCTCTACTTCAGGAAATGGAGGTGGGATCTCAAGATAAGCCTCGCCAGGAACAGCAATATCAGGTCGCCCTTCTTGAAAAACCTGGGAGACCGGAGCAACCGAAATCGGGTCGGGATCCATCACCCCCTCGGAAGAAGGGGGAGCCACTTCCGGAACTCCTCCTCGGAAATTTCCCCCTTGCAAAAACTGATGGCCGCGTAGATAGGATCCATATTCAGACCAGGCAGTACCATCGGTATCAATTCAGCACAATCACCAACCCCTTCAAGGCGGATAGCATCCTTCTCGGCCTCAAGTTCGGCCTCTTTCCTCTCAAGATCATCCCGAGCCTGTACCATTTGTTCGTCATTATCCTTCAGTTTGGCTTCAACACTTGACACCTTCACTTTCAAAATGCCAATCTCAGATTGGGCGGCCTTCAAATCCTCCCTAGCGGTATCGGCAAGTTTTCGCTCCAACGCAGCAGCAGCTTAAGAGCCTTATTGTTTTGAAGGTCTCGATCGCAGTCAGCTCTTGATTCTTTATCACCTCCTCCCTTTCGGCCAGTTTAGCCTCCACCTCTGTAAGGCGATTCTGAAGTCTCTGGGCCTGACCACCCTCAGACAATAGACTCAAGAGGAGGTCCTTATTTTTGGCCATGAGGTAAGTAGCCTACACAAAACAAAGAAGTCAAGATGTGAGATAAGGAAACCAAGACCCGAAATCAGGAGGGCCCTAAAAGGCCCTAACTAAATCCGACAAGCCATAAGTCACTACCTAGCAACAGCAAAAAAACTAAAAAAGGATTCACAGCACACAAAAAGAGAAGAGGTCGTTCAGAGAACTCACTTGTTTATTTTTCAAAAAAATTGAAGATTGCACAGCACGGTTTGCTCGTTGTAGGCACTGCATTTTTGCGTATAAGCCCGATGATGAGTCTCGTATGGAGACACTACCTCTTTAGTTGTGAAAGCCGCGTGAAACGGACATTGGAAGGGTAAAATTGGAAATTAGTATTTTGTCAGATTTAACTCGCTTGTTTCGCTTCGGGTTCGCTTGTTGGACCTCTATTTTAAAACACACCAAACCCATTAAATCACATCTCACAAATTAAATAATTAAAACATTTAAAATACATGTCACAAATTAAATTGAATTAAAAATAATTAAAATTAAATTAAATAACTAAATTGAAATTAAACTAAATCAAATTAAAATACATTTAAACAAAATCAAATTAAAATCCAATCAAATTAATTCCAATTTAAATTAAATTAAAACAAATTAAATTAAATTAAATTAAATTAAAACTAATACCAAAATTAAATAAATCTTTTCCTAAAACAAATAAACCACTCACCAAATTTAAATAAATTCCCCAATTAACTTGATTTCTTTCCTTATTCAAATCCATGCAAACCCTAACCCTAATTGACAACTATAAAAATAAAACACTCTGCAACCTTACGCTGGCTGGCTCATTCTCACGGCAGTGACCAAAAGAAAAACAAACACAAAAAAACAAAACAAT
Source organism: Zanthoxylum bungeanum (assembly GCA_019454045.1). Classification (NCBI taxonomy): domain Eukaryota; kingdom Viridiplantae; phylum Streptophyta; class Magnoliopsida; order Sapindales; family Rutaceae; genus Zanthoxylum; species Zanthoxylum bungeanum. The sequence continues at coordinate 151,544 of SKCR01046160.1, read as the reverse complement.
GAAACCCTAGACAAACCTTCATCTCCTTCAAGCCCACACCAACCAACTGATCACCCTCCAAGACGTCCTCACTCCCTCTCCACGCCACATAGCCCCTCCATCTCTCTCAGCCCTCACTCTCGGCCACACCTCTCCCTTCATCTTCATCGACTAAACCAAATCCTTCAATCAGTTCTCAACCGCCACAAACAAGGAATCCTCACTCACAAACAAAACCCTTAACAGCCCCCTCATCATCAGATTCTCTCTCGGCAAACAGCCCCCATAACCATAAGCAAATACTCCACTGCAATCACTCAACATTCACGTCATTAACCTTCCTTCTGCCTGAGACACGAGCAAAGCCCTAACCACGCACAGCTTCACGCCTCACACCTAAACTCCACTCACGCCTCAACAAAGCCACCCAAAAAGACACACAAACAAGAATACCAGCCAACAGCCCCTAACCATCACTCAAACGTACCCTACACACAGCCTTCGACGCAACAAAGGACACACACTACACTCACGCCCACGTAACTGCCCCTCACTGCCTCACGCACCTGGCCCTTCACACACGAATTGCACACACAGACCACTCAAAGCCCTCATCTCTCACGCGTAAGTTCCCAAACCTGCACTTTGTCCACGCCACAATAACGACACATCACACAGCCCTTCTCACACGTCAAAACGCCATAAACAAAGCCACTTGAAGATACCCCTCACGAAGCAACACGCATCAAGACCTTAGCCACTCACTCAAACTACAATAAGCCTTCACCCCTCCACGCACAGCCACCTAGCCACTCAACCTACCAAGCAGATCACCCCTCCACGCACAGCCACCTAGCCCCCACGTCCCGAGATCCCTCATCACCTCACGTCCCCTCAATCAACCCTACACGTGAATCCCACATCGATCAAACCTCAGCACCGGCGACCCTTCATCAAATTAAACTCATGTAAGCCACCTTCAATGTAAGCCACGCATACCCCCCCCTCACCGACCAAATACAAAGAACCCATGCAGCAGATCCCCACTGACCGAAATAATAAATAATAATAAATAGCCCCTTACTGAGAATCAAACAAAAATTCTGCCCCCCTAAACTGTTTTCATATTCACCATGAAACACAGCCCATTTGACCACCGCAACTGCCCTGAAATCTGCCGGAAAAATAGTCCAAAAACCGCCCAAAACAGTGACCCAAAATACTACTAAAACAGTCTCTAAAATAACCTAATACAGTCCCCTTAAGCCCCTCAAACCGACACAGAACCAGTGAACAAATCACCCCGAAACTCCCCAAAACAGTCCCCGAATTAACCCAAAACTGCACCTAAAAAAATAGCCCAAACCAGTCCAAAAAACCACAAAAATAGTAGCCTAAATTACCAAAACAATGACCAGAAAATACAACAAAACAGCAGCGAAACGGAGTGAAAACAACAGCCCAGACAGCGAAACAGCGAGGAGAAACGTTGGATTAGTGAACCAGAAAAGTTGCGGAACATCAACCCTTCCGATGGCCATGTAACGCGCTTTCGAGAGACGAAAAAAGAGGTTAGACCTGAGGGCACCATTTTATTTATTATCTTTCGTTTATTTTTATTTCTTTTAAAATCTTATCGCATGAGAGTCGTTTATTGAGACATGATGTGAATTTTGGATGAGCGGAATATGTGTTCCCTTTTGTGGTATATAGGATGGAAATCCGGACGTAAATTCCGTAGCCGAATCCGAATGGACGGTAGTGCGGTTTGTACTCGGGATACAACGTCACGTACCACTTAAGAGACATGTATTTCGTCTCATCCAAACTTGTGTTTGAGCATGTTGTAGTTCGTAGATTGTTTAGTTATTATTTAAAGCATGATGTAGTCTAGTTTATTGTTTATTTTCAAGCATGATTATGTTATTTTATGCATGGTATTTTGTTTAGTTCATGATTATGTTTAAATAGTTATTTGTTTATTTTGGTTTAAATGGCTCAATGTGCTCATTGTATGATATTGCGTGTTTACCGTTTAAAGACTTATTTTCGAGCATGCAAACTTAGATTATGAGTTATTTTGATGAATGCATACTAGACGTAGATTACCCTTGAGCATGAATATTGAATAGATTCGGTTAGTTTATTGCACAAATCATATCATCACAAGTGACATAAGTAAGGGACCATTCCGAACCCAATAGTTTGAGGTATTCCCTTGCGAGGGGTGAGTACGGCCTTAAATCTTTGTCCCGGTTCAGACCGGGTGGCGACTCCATGTTATTTCGTACTCCCACTAGGCCGCGAGTCTAGAATAGCGTCGTCAAGTTCTGTGTCCTACACTCGTCCCCAAAATTTACAGGTCACAGTGGAGAGAGAAGAAAAACTCAAGGCTAGAAGAAACTCTGGGAGTACTGAGTCAAGTGAGTCACGGTTGAAACGTTCACAAGAGAAATTTGCCAAAAGACTACACAGTAAAAGCCTCGTCCTCTTATAGTCATGAGTGGGACGCTCATGGCCGTTAGATCGAGAAAAGAAGTCCGGATGGACGCCAAATGTCAAAAGCGGAAGAGGCCTGCCAAGATCAAACGAACGGTTAAAGATCAAAACGCCTCTACACGGTTGATTCACTTTCCCTTTTGGCGGGAATCCGACGGATGATCGACAAGTGTCAAACTTAGGAAAAACCCTAAAAGATGATTTGATGGGCATTTAAACAGACGTGACTGTTGCGCGTCTCAAGAAGAGGTACTCGAAAAGAGGCGACGAAAAATTTGAATCAACTCCAGATCGACCACCAGCAGAGTAACCAGCGCACCATCTTTTGTATAGTTCCCGGCACCAACTCGCATACTCGTTGGAACCGAGAACTAGGGGACAGATGTTGATGGTGTTTTCAGGAACTATGATATTTAAAATAGCACGACAAAGGCAGAAGGGTAATTCCCTTCTTGGATAAAATCATTAATTCCGACCCGACCCATAAAAAGTCAGCAGCAAGGGCCCGAAACGCTTTACAATAAAAGACCGACCACAACAGGAAAAGACCGGCCACAACAGGAAGAGACCGAGCACTTCATAATCGGTAACCGGTCACTATCAGGTCGACAGCAACACCCCCAGTACAAAAGACCCTTATGACCGACCCCATGAAGACCGAGCATGTATCAAAGACGTTCCAGAAGAAGAAACATCCTATTTCTACAGGGAAAGGGATAACGTTATCCTACTTTCCCTACTTTCATAGGGAAAGGAGATGAGTCAGTATCCAAATAGGATACAAGAAATAAAGACAGTATTAAATTAGAAATCCTTGCAAGAGGAGAAGATGGATTCGACATAAGGATTCTTATACGAATAGGAATCTGATTTCTGTACTATTATAAATAGAAGGGCATAATTTGTGTAGAGGGCATCAGAATCATCAAGCTTTAACTTGTAAAAACAAAAAAGAGATCTGAAAAGCGTGTTTGAGTAATAAAAGTATCATCCTGTTTGTGTCCGTGGACTTAGGTCGGATCCAAATCCACCGAACCACGTTAAATCTCCTTGTCGATTGGTGTGTTTATCTGTTTTTTGCTAAATTTGCCTTTGGTCCCCCATAACCAAACAAATTCACTATTGAATGAGGATTACCTCGGGATTGATATTCCAATATTGCCCTGAGACCAAAATCCACCGTCAACAATATATCTATTTTTTTTAGTTTGTTTAATAAATATTGCAAATTCTTATTTTTTATTATTTATTTTGTGTTCATTTATTCATTTAATTTTGTGATTCTTTTTTAATTTCTTTATCACTACTTATGTATAATAGAAATATTCTCTTGTATGTTAAAAAAATATATTTTAAAAGAACTGTACATGTAATAATCTAAAAAGTTACACTTTAAAATATAAAAACACAAATTTTAATATATGTTGCATCTAGGGATGGCAGTGGGTAGGGTTTGGTGCGGGTTTCCCATTACCAAACCTGCACCCGCATATGTAAATAAATTACTAAACATGCACCATACCCTTTGCGGGTTTTAATTTTCATTACCAAACTCGCACCTGCATATAAAAATAAATTACCAAACCCGCACTAGAACCCAACAGATTTTTTGCAGGTTTTTAAAATATTGAATTCCTTTATGCTCTTAATAATAAAATCTTTTAATTAAATATTGATATTTTTTCATAACATACAAAAAAAAAAGTATTTGATAGTTTACAAATTATGACACATAAATAAAAGTTTAAAATATTTATAATATAATGTCAAATTCATATTATCACAATTAAATACATAAATCACTAGCTGAATATCTTTCATTATATAAATTCATATCATCAAAAATATTGAACCATAACTAAAAGTAATTCAAAAATATTAAGAGAGAGCAATTCAAAAATTGTAAGTTAGTGAGTCCATTTATATGAGAGATTTTTTTGCCCTAAAGATATAAAATAAAATAAAAAATTAAGCTTGCGAGTAGCGGATACCCGCAGTGGGTATCCGCTGATTTTGCTTAATTACCAAACCCGCTTAAGTATTTACCAAATCCTACCCATTGCGGGTGGGTTTTTGCGGGTTTGCGGGTTTGTGGGCGAAATTTCCATCTCTAGTTACATCCAAAGTCTCATCTTAACGCACTTGGTGATATACCCAATACTTCGTATCATAATTGATTATGTATCCTATAACGAGTGGCACATCCTTTAGCTTCGTACGATGAATGTTCCTACCACTACGTTGGGATGAGTGGTACATGGTAGTGAAGGTGTAAGAGAACTTTGACGAAGTGTCTGCCAACATGAACAATAACTATTTCTTAACGCTTTTGGTCCGGAACTGCAGGGGACTTTAATGAAAAGTGAGTATAACAACTCCAAACATTTTCACCAAATGTATGCAATACAATATTGTACCTTGATGCGATGACAATTCTTAAACTCTTCGAGTCCATCCAATGTACCTATGGTGTCGGCGACTGGAAGAAATGCAGTAAGTATAATAGACTATATGTCCATCCGTTTGATGGATAAAGTCGATCATGTAAATCCTTATTTTGTTGAATCTCTTCAATAAGGTCGCATCGTACTTGACCCCAACCTTCTTCGTCATACCCGATTAGTGCGACTATTGCTCTAAATCCACAATGACCGTCAACTTGAACATCAACAATATGAGAAATATAACGTTCATATGCCATATGTAATTTCTTAATATAAATATCACAGAATGGTGAAAATATGTTTTCAATGACTTTAAGTGTAACTTTTTATATTATTATTTGTACTCGTCTTTTAAAATATTTTTTTAACATACAAGAGAACAATTCTCTAATATTAAATAGTGTTAAATAACTTTTTATATTATGTAATTTGTAGATTAATACATATATATAATTGATTTTGGAGAGAGGGGTAAAAATGTAATTTGAAGAGGGACAAGGGGGGACTGAGGGATTTGTCAGGATGAGGAGAAAATCAACAATATAATGGAGGTATTACGTTATCCTTGTAACAATCCAATAATCTATTGTCATGCGTGTTAGAATATTAAAAAACAACTAAAAAAATGGATATTAAATCATACATGTCATTTATTAATTTGTTGGTGATACTATATAAACCGTGTCTCCGTTACCCTAAAAAATTACTCCTTGGAGAGAAGAAATTTTCCTTTAACTTTTCACTCTGGCCAATCACATCCATCCACGTGCTTCTGACTTGTCCAATTCTTCTCACTCTGGAGGAGCGTACCCCCAACGTTAATCTCCCTCTTTCTTCTTCTTCTTCTTTTTTATATTATCCCAGGATTAAAAAATTAACTCTCTTATTTTTTTTTCCACGTTTGTCACCTCTCATTAAATTTATTTACTTAAAAAACCCTCTTTATTTTTTTTCCACGTTTGTCACCTCTCATTAAATTTATTTACTTAAAAAACCCTCTTCATTTTCCTTTATAAAAATCAAAGCACCTGCCTCAAAAGTCACACACATTACCAATCCATCCTCTCCAAAAATCTCTTCCTCAAAAAGAAACTCAAGATGGGTTTGTTCAGATCATCAACCATGGCCATGTTTTTGCTTTTCTTGTTCACTGTAACATCAGCCATGGATATGTCCATTATATCATATGACCAGACCCATGAGTCAAAATCTAGTAGCTGGAGAAGCCATGATGAGATTATGGCTATGTTCGAGGCCTGGCTTGTGAAGCACGGCAAGGTGTATAACGCTTTGGGTGAAAAAGATAAAAGGTTTGAGATTTTCAAGGATAATCTTAGGTTTATTGATGAACATAACTCAGAGAACCGGAGTTATAAGGTTGGGTTGAACCGGTTTGCTGATTTGACCAACGATGAGTACCGGTCCATGCATCTGGGTGCTCGGTTCGGTGCTAGAAAAACTTCTTTGAAGAGTAAGAGGAGTGATCGTTATCTGCCACGTGTCAGTGAGTCGTTGCCGGAATCTGTTGATTGGAGGAAGGAAGGAGCTGTCGCTGAAGTTAAAGATCAAGGAAGCTGTGGTTAGTTTTTTTTTTTTTTTTAATTACTTCTTTATTTTTGATTAAATTATTTGGCGAGAGTTCAAAGACTTGGGCGACTGTGTTTTATACAAATGTTCCAGTTTGAGTTTTATATGTTTGTTCTTTTTGTAAAAAAAATTAAATAAAGAGAGAAAATTAGAATGAATCAGAAGTGTGAAAAAGAAATGGTATTTTCCGACTAGAAGCTCGAAGCCTCGATATATTTTCTCGCCAATTTAAAATATGTTTGAAGTGTTATTCGGGTTTATTTAAATTTTGGAGATTACTAATAAAATATATTATAAACTTTAAAATTAATTTTTTTTTAGATTTGAGTCATAAATTAAACTGAATTAACTCAAATATTCGTCCTAATCAATCATATGTGTCAATTATATGTAGATCGAGAGTTATCTTTGATTATTAGTACTAATTGAGACGATCTTGAATTTTTTAAAATTTTGAGACATTAACTTTTGTTAGCTTTGGACCTAATTTTTGAGTCACAATCCGCACTTATCTAATTAATACATACATAAACACTAAATATTCGATGTATATTATGTTGGGCAATTTGTAGCATAATAATGAAAAATAGATCACTTCCCTCATGAGTGTTTTCTAATTTATTTTTGATTTAGATTTTAATTTATTTATTTAAATAATTAATTAATATTTTGATGTCCTGGTTTGTGGGTTGCACTTGGCCGCAATTGGGTTTAAATGCATGGGGCCTCGGATGTTGCAGGAACATTTAGCTCCTGCAATAAATGTCAAAAACGTATATGCATGCACTTTCGGTAACTGGCCCCACAGTATGTGACAAGTCTCACGCTGTCTGTGCTCAGTTACCTACTCCTGCATATTAAAAATAAGTGTGGCAAAATACGGCCCGGGTTTGCGAATTATTATTATTATTATTTTTTAAATCTTTTGAAAAAAAATTTATTTTTTGAATTTTTTAATATTTAAAATTGAAAAATTAAGGATTTCTTTATTTTTAGTCAAATTTTATATTAAATTTTAAAAATTTAGTTATATATATATATATATATATATATATATTTATCATAAAAATTTATTTATATAATTAAAAAATTTATTTTTTATTAATAAAAATCGTGTCCGGCTCGGATTTTTTTACCCAAATCCTACCCGGACCCCAAAAAAATAAAGGCTCCCGAACCGGACTAAAGCCTGACTGGCCGAGTCGGGCTGGGACTTTTTTCCCCTTAATTAAAAGCATACAAAAATAAGCTAGTTTATTCAAACACTATTACTTTACATTGTATCTAATTAATGCCGCAAATGTTAACGTTTGAAAAAAATCTCATTTTTTTTAAAATTTTCAATTGTCGGCTAAGTTATAGAAAAGACATAATTTACATTAAAAAATTAATAATTACGAGCATTTTACATTAAAAAATTAATTTTTAAAACACATTTACAATTGAAAAAATAATAATATAAGTGTAAAATATTTATTTTTCCATAACTTGATGGGGATAGATGATAATTTTAAAAAACGAGGGGTATTTTTGATGGATGAATGCTAATTTCCTTTGATTATTTATGTATAAATTGATAATTGATTTTATTAACTATATCAATAGATATTACTAGTAAACTAATCCTATATTTCATTTAAAGGATACTTTAGTTGACTTAACTCTTACACTAGAGGTCACATGCTTAAATCCTATTAAACATTTATTTATTTTAAAAACTAAAGCTATATTTCTCTCATATTTGCGAGATTCGAACTCTATACTTGCGAGTTGAATTGGTTACCACCCACGATTCAAAATATTTCCGACTGAAACATTCATTATTCGACTTAGTTGAACCATTCTGAACCAATTTATAACTTGGAGGATGAATTATAACCAGATGAAGTGATGGGCCATCCTTTCTACCTAAATTTTGGACATAAAAAATCAACTAATGTAGATATGGAATAAATTCAGATAGTAAATTCTGCCAGTAAATAACTTGGTTAGAAAATTAGAAAGCAAATTATCTGTCTTTTTCTGCCTAATTTTTTAATGTATCTTGTTGACATGTAGGGAGTTGCTGGGCATTTTCAACAATTGCAGCTGTGGAAGGTATAAACAAGATTGTTACAGGAGGCCTGATCTCGCTATCTGAGCAAGAGTTGGTGGACTGTGATACATCTTATAACGAAGGATGTAACGGTGGTTTGATGGACTATGCATTTGAGTTCATCATCAACAACGGAGGAGTTGACACAGAAAAAGATTATCCTTACAAAGGTGTTGATGGCAGATGTGACACATATCGGGTTGGTTTTTTAACTTACTCTTAAAGGATGAAATATTATACTGTGTTTTGGAGAATTACTCATAGCTTAATGTTCTTGGCTGTCAGAAAAATGCCAAAGTTGTCACAATTGATGACTACGAAGATGTCCCTGTAAATGACGAGAAAGCTTTGCAAAAGGCAGTTGCAAATCAACCTGTGAGTGTTGCCATTGAAGGAGGCGGCAGGGCATTCCAGTTATATGATTCGGTAACTTTCATCTCTTCATCGAACTTGTCACATTTTAGGTTTAGAGATATTGCAAATATCAAAATATATGACTCGGGAAAGATTTGGTGAAGATGACTTTGAATGCTATTTGAACAAATATTCTTGTAGCGCCTTTTAAATTATGAACGTCTTGACATCTTGTAATGACTTCTAAACAGGATCAGGATGCTATATTTTTTTTTGCGTGTTCTGTTTCAAGGGAATCTCAAGTATATTGTTCTGTTATTGCAAATTTTCAGGGTATATTCACGGGAAGATGTGGGACAGATCTGGACCACGGTGTTGCTGCTGTTGGATATGGTACAGAAAATGGAATTGATTACTGGATTGTGAAGAACTCGTGGGATAGTAGCTGGGGAGAGTTGGGCTATATCAGGATGGAACGAAATGTGGCTGGCACTGACACTGGCAAGTGTGGAATTGCTATGGAGGCCTCATATCCCATTAAGAAAGGCCAAAATCCCCCGAACCCGGACCATCTCCTCCATCTCCAGTAAAGCCTCCGAGTGTCTGTGACAGTTATAACTCCTGCCCTGAGAGCAACACCTGCTGCTGTATCTACCAGTATGCTAACTATTGCTTTGAATGGGGATGCTGCCCACTTGAGGCCGCCACCTGCTGTGATGATCACTACAGCTGCTGCCCACATAACTATCCCATCTGTAATGTTCATGCAGGGACCTGTTTGATGGTAAGATTTGCTAACTAATATTCTCAACTACTGTAGGCTTTGCTGCTATGAGTATGCAACCAATAGGAAAATAGTTAAAACAGTTTCACTTTCTTATTTTAAACTCAAGCTATTTGGTTGGGATCATTGAAGAAAATCATGTTTTTCCTTCCAATTTAAGTTTAAATTTGCATGTCTCTCAGTTTTCACTTCCCAACAAAATTTCCGTGTTCATTTATCCGTTTTCTTGAATTTTGGCAACAGAGCAAGGACAACCCATTGGGAGTGAAGGCATTGAGGCGTACTCCTGCTAAGCCTTACTGGGTTCATGGAAATGAAGGCAAAAGTAGCAGCGCGTAATTGAAGTTTGGACTTTCATAGCAGTAGAAGGTGAAATGGAGGTTGAAAACAGGTCATGCTTTTGCTTGAGTTTTACCACCTTTGTTTATTATACTGCTTTCCATCATTTCAAACATTAGGTTCCGGCAGGTGGATGGTTTGTTAAATGTTATTCGGATGCTAGTTATGTACATAAAGCGTCAATCTTCATAATCTATGTGTTGTATCTGAACATCGAAAGAACAAAATGTTATCAAATTCCATTATCTCCTGTAAATCCTGGCATTGATCAGCCGTGGGGTTTATAAAGTATTTTAATTATACATTTGCTTATCCATAAAATTTTCTTGAATCACACATATTTGAATTACTTCATGTAATCTTGTTCTTTAGGATTAGAAGTTTAACGATCTTTAGGTTTTTATTTCGTCTTGAAATAAGAAACATATTTGGTATAAAGTTTGATGAGTTTATAAACTAATTTAGTGTAATACTTATAAGTTAATTTATACTCTCAATTAATATTATCTACCAAACTGTGGAGAAAATGCCCTGTTAAGCGGAGATCCAAAAATCCGCTACAGGGCTCAGTCGATTATCTCTCAATTAAATACAAATATCAGTCTCAATATAAGTTGATGAAAGAACTTCCAAACATATTATCTAGTTGTTCAAATCTGTTGAGATTCACTTGTTATCCTTGGATTTTCATGGACAGGCTCAGCCTATATAGAACAAATACGCCCTTGGCGTCGGTCGTTAGGTACGGAAGATAAGAATATGAAAATTATTTTATTTATCATTTAAATAATAAAATAAGACATCAAATTATTATCAAGGGTTAATATTTTTGGGAGCCTAAGGATATCCTGAATCACCCTAAAAGGAGGTTTATGATCTCTCAAAGTATCCTAAAAAACACGTTACACGCTCTCTCAGATTGGATACGTAATAACTTGATATCAGAACCAAACATGTCTAACCACCACTTGGAGAATTTGGAGATTGAAATACGTTTAAAATGTTCTAACTAAAAAAACTTTGAAACAAGTCATTCGAGAGGAGTTTAAACCGGCCACTGAAAGGATGATTAAATATATGGTGGAATTGATCCAATCACTAGGGTTCAAACATTCCCCAATCAATGAGGGTGAGTAACCAGTAGCTGGAAGTAAGGGAAAGGTAGTTGTTAAGAAAGTTGAAGAAATGGGAAAAGAATTGATGCCTTGCATGCTGTTGCGGCGATAGAGACTAGGGCTACACATCAAAAATTAGTTAGTTAGTTGGAATTTGTTAGGAAATATTAATTAGTGGTTGGTTGTATAATTTGTATGAGGAAGCCATTAAAAAAATAAATTATTTTCAATAAAATAAATTTTAAAAACTTTGAAGTGTTTAGTTAGTTTCTACTCGAATTATAAATTAATAATTAGAGATTTATAATTTATCTCAAATTAAACCTATCAATTCATTTTTTCGTTGAGAGATTCTTCCATCATGGGAGAAATCTAATGATAATAATCACTATCAATTATTGACTGTCTTGAAATAGAAAATAAATCAAAGAGGGGTGATATTGGATGAAATTGCCGCTGCATTGAAGGACATGCTCAATAAGTATCAATCTTTAGTTCCAAGATTTGATTCTGGTGAGGGGTTCCATAATAGAAACTATTCAATCGATATACATGTTCAAGAAGTGCTGATCCAGGCCTCTGAAAGTGAGCATTCAAGAAATTGTTATTACAATTTCAATGGAAAATGGAACGTCTCTCATGTGGAGAAAATTATTGGACAAAAGAAGAAGATTAGTGGCAATAGCATGGTCACAAAGAAGGAGATCACCTTCTCAAATGGCAATAGTGTGCTTTCAAAGAAGGAGACCGAAAAGATCATTCAAGATACATCAAGGCTATGGATGACGAACATAGAAAGAAGGATTTAGGTTTAGTTCCGTTTCAATTGGGTTTACTAAGGCAGCAATACCTTTACCAGAATTTGGGCTTTGATTATCATGGGGTGTTTCATCTCTTCGTCTTCGTCATGCTTTAGGTGAGTTTCAAAGGCAGAAGCTTGAGAATTTCTTGAGAAAAGGAAAAATGGCAGACGCATTGAAGTTGTTCGACGAAATGCCGAAGAATAGACCCGGCCGGCGGTTCGGTTCCGATTCGGAACCGAACCGAACCGGCCGGTTTCCGGTTCCACACTTAAGTGGAACCGGAACTTTGAACCGAACCGGGACCGACCGGTTCAGTTCCTAACTTTTTTTTTTTTTTTAAAATTTTGAAAATTAATTAAAATAAATGAGATTAATTTATAAATAAAAAATTTATTACATTGAAGAGCTTGAGCTTAAATTTTTAAAAATTTAAGTTGCCAACGTATCCTCCAAGGGTGAGATGAATCAAAGCTCACGTAGTTCCATTACAATTTTAAGACATATCCCCTTTTTAAATTACAATTTTACAATTATCAATCATCATTATCAGTTGATCCTTCGGCAGCTGTAGGCATTGTATTTTAACATGTGAAACCCGATGATGAGTCTCAGTTGGAGGCACTACCTTTTTAGTTAAGGATATTACGGGAAACGGTCGTCGGAAGGGAATCAGTATTTCGTTAGATCCTTATTCACTTGTTTAGCGTCAAGCTCACTTGTTGGACCTCCGTTTAGAGCACCTTTGGCCCAGAAAAACCCGCAAACCTTTTGGCCTTGACCTAAAAACCCGCAAGCCCACACACCTAAGCCCACTCACCAAACCAACACAACACCTAGCCCACCAAGAGAGGCCCACATGCCCATAGCCCCTAAATTACATCCAAATTAAATCAAATATTAATTAAATTAAACATTAACTAAATAAAATATTAATTAATTGATATACCAAATTAAAATATTGTAACTTCCTAAATTAAAAAGATGATATACCTAATTAAAATCAATCATAACAAATAAAAAATATTGACTTCCTAATCTAAAAAATTAAATGCCTAATCCTAACCAATCAAATATATTGACTTCTTAATCTAAACCAAATTTGTCCCCATTAATCTTTGACTTTCCTTGCTCAACACAAAATCAAATCCCTTCCTTGTGAAATAAGGTGAAGCCCTAACCCTTCTCTATATAAACCACACTTTTCCAAGGCATCCCTCTCTCCTAGTTCGCGCCCATCACAAGAACTAAAGAAGCAAATAATTTCCAACACCCTCTCCAAGCTCTCCATTCATGCCAATCACAAGAGTAAGTAACAAAAAAATATTATTTTCATCTCCTCCACTCCATAGCCGAACACATCACCCTCCTCAACCCCTCCATAGCCGAAAATAACAAGCCTTTATATCCTCCTAAAGCCACCGAAACCAGCCATATACAGCAGCCCTCCATCACCAAAAATTACAACCAAAAACCAAACTGCAGTGAACACAAAAACTGCATTGTATAACACGCTATTATCACTAAAAAACTGCACTGTTTTATACGCCCAAACAGCAGCAAGATCCTCTTAAAACAGTCCCTAAAATCCTTGAAACAGTAACATAAAAAAACTGCACTTAAAACCCTTTACAACGATGCTTTGCCGCGCCGGTTGATGTGTGTTCGGTTGAAGGCAAGATATGTTCAATCGGGCATACTAAGTTTGATATTATTGTTTTTAATTCTTTGTATGCATGATGTAATCGAGCGCATGGGCTTAGTAAGTGCGATAAAATGTCCCCTATTTGGAGGGGTTAAAACCCTTTACCACGATGCTTTGCCGCGCCGGTTGACGTGTATTCGGTTGAATGCAAGATATGTTCAATCGGACATACTAAGTTTCATATAGTTATCTTTATCTTTGTACGCATTGTAATGAAAAGCGCATGGGCTCATTGTGTTGGACTAAAAAGGTTCTCCATTTGGGGGGAAGAAAAGCCTAAAAGGCTACCTTTACCACGATATTTGCCGCGTCTTTCATATATTGATTGTATCATCTACCCCCGTCTTGGCTCGATCTATTACCATTGGCACACCCATATTATTAGCCCTTGCACTTTTCTTTGTTCACACACAAACCAGAACCCTCATTCACGTTAAGACCTTGACCTCATATTGCCCCTTAACGCCACCTGCCATCTCACAATTCTCACACGCATACGCCCCCCATACAAATTGTCACCATCACGCGACCACCCAGCTTCCACACGTCCTCATAGCTTTAACGACACAAGCCTTCAACGGCCCTAGCTTCATCACAAACGCGTACTTGCCCCACGTTGACAGTCCCCACGCACTCAAACAATTCACGCAATTTGCCTGCCATTTAGCCGCTTACCACAAGCACAACTCCTCACGTCATTAGCCCTGACCTAGCACTCTCGCCTAGCCACCTTGCACTCACGCACACACTCACAACTCTCACATAAAGCCAACTATACCATTCATGCATGTATTATGAAATCCCACATAGTCATTCTTATCTTTGTACGCATCATAATGAAAAACATGTTTATTCCATTGGTTGCATCATTTACCTTAGTCTTGGCTTAACGTTTTATAATTCATATATCCATGTCATGATAGCATTGGAGTATTATTTCTTATGGTATATCGAATGGAAACCCAGACATAAATTCCGTAGCCGATTCCGAATGGACGGTAGTGTGGTCTATACTTGGGATACAATTCCACGTACCACTTGGAAAAGTGCTCACATGTGTGCTTGTGTGGTTAGTGTGTGCTTTTGTTTTCGTGAGTACGATATGCCTATGAAGTTGTATGTTTGTTGCTACTTTGATGTACTTTCAAGCATGCAATCTTAGATGTGAAATATATGTAAATTTAGGTGTAAGTTTTATTTTTGTACATGTGAATTTAGAAGCATGATACTCTTAGAAATAAGTGTTACTTAAGCTTGATTAAATTATTACACAAATCCTTTCATTACAAGTGACATAAGTAAGGGACCATTCTGAACCCAACGGTTTGAGGTCTTCCCTTGCGAGGGGTGAGTGCGGCCTTAAATCTCATTTTCCCGGTTCACACCGGGTGGCGACTCCATTATTCTCCGGTTTAGTCCCCCGTGGGCTACTCCGTACTCCCAACCGGGCCGCGAGCCTGGAACAACATGCGTCGCCCAATTCGTGTGTCCCACAGCAGCGGTTCCGCTTGCACTTGTTGTTGCACTTGCTGAAGCATTATCGAACAATCTTCAAAATCATCGGGGGCATCTTCTTATTGTCTCAGATCAGCTCGAGTCCAATCATCCACACAAGCTGTTGCTTCTAGAGTGCTTGAATGTAATGAAGATCGCATAGCCTCCAATATATTACCTCCCAAGCTGAAGGCTTGCTCAACCGCAACGGTGGAAATAGGTGCTGCCAATATCTCTTTAGCAATAATTGATAAAACATGATATATATTTTGATGCCGGTTCCACCATTCAAGGATTTTTAATTTTTTACTGCATAAACTTTCATTAGAAAACTCAAAATTTGTAGATAAATAATTATCTAATTCAGGGTTATTAGTTGTCGTATCCCTAGCTTTTTTATTTCGTTGCAATAACCAACGATCCCCTGCACTAAGTCTTGTTTGAATTACCGGTTCGCTACTACTAGATTCACCTAATGTTCCTAAGTTATATCTTACAATATAATCATTAAATAAAACAATTAAATCATTTCTTAATTTCGTCATTAATCTTGTAATATCAATTTCATCTAATATTCCTAAATAACCATAATAAGCTTGTAAAGCACCATTCAAACCTTCTAATTTAAATCTAGGATAAAAAACAGCAGCAATAAGATAAAGTAAATGAATTTCTCTAAAATAATTCAACCATTTTACCTTCATAACAGTAATGGCTTCTAACAAAACAATATCATTAGGATCGCTACTGTCAACATGCTCATCGAGAGTGCCAACAATATTTAAACTCTCAAGAAGAAATAAATGTGCTGTAGGATAATAAACACCGCTAAAAACTAAAGTAGCATCATTAAAAACTCTTAAAATATCTAAAATTTTTTCACAAATATCCCATTGACTGGGATAAAGTGACATTTTGAACATATTGAGAAAAAAAACTACATAATGCATCTTTGTATTGAAATGCTTGACATAAAAGAAAATAAGTTGAATTCCAACGTGTTGGAACATCTCTTGAAAATTTAATCGGTTTAATACCATTTATTTTACAAAACTTCATCCATTCTCTCATAACTTGAGAATATGATCAAATACAGTTAAGTGCCGTTTTAATTGGATCAAGGAAAGGTGATAATAATTTTAGACCGTCTTGCACACATAAGTTAAGGACATGACATGTACAACGAATATGAAAAAACCGACCCCCTAAATTTGGTTGACATATTTCTTTTAAATCATTGATGGATGCAGTATTTGCAGATGCATTATCAAATCCAATTGTTAAAATTTTTTCTCCTAAACCATATTCATCAAAAATACCTTAATCATTCTATAAATATTATGTGCAGTATGTTGGTCATCAAAAACTCTAAATGCAATAAGTCGTTTTTGCATGGTAAATGATGCATCAATCCAATGACAAGTCACACCCATGTATGAGTGTGTTTGCCAATGGTCACTCCAAATATCAGAACATATAGAAATACGACCTTTCATCTCTTTAAATATTTCATTTAAAATAATTTTACCATCTTTGTATAATTTAAAAATATGATGTTTTGTTGTGTTTCGAGTCATTCTACATGCAGCAGGATTTAAAGCATTATGCACGTAATTAGTAAAATGAAGTTTTTCACCAAAACTTAAAGAAAGATGTGCCATACAAGTTAATTTCGCAAAATCTTCTCTATTTTTTGCATCAGAATATTTAAATAAATCTACAGCACTCGTACCTCTACTAGATGATGCGTACCTGACCATTTGAGTTTGCGTCATATCAATGCCAAATTCATCCGGATGATGTTTTTCCATGTGCTTGATCATATTGCCGTATCCACCAGAAAATTTATAGATAACCCCACAATAGTTGCAAATTGCTCGTTGTGAATCATCTTCTAGGCGTTCCAAATTAAAATGAATTTTGAAAATATCCGAGGACCGAGCCTTAACTTCTCTTCTCCATGATTGTGCACTGACATTAGGGCCGCTCTCTTGGGTTGGCATATTTGACATTATGTTCTCAGATGAGCTTTCCATTTTTCGTTTGAGAAATTAGGAAGAAAAATAAGAAAATTGAATAATTGTTAAAATTTTAACAAATTAACAACTAATTGAATTGAGTTTGAGAATAAGAGAATTGTATGAATTGAGATTGAGAATAAGAGAATTGTAGAAAATGAGAGAGTTGAGAATTTGGTGTGTTGAAATAATGAAAAATGAATCATATTTATAGATTTTTAGAATTTTTTTGATACCAAAAATGCCCATAAATATAACCATTTTATTACCGTTATACCCCCCAACGGCTACTAGCCGTTGGGGTAGGGTCCTGTTGGAACCCTACGGTTCCAACAGGAACCCTACGGTTCCAACCGGAACCGAACGGTCGCCAACCGAACCGGTCGCCAACGGTTCCGGATCCGAACCGGAACCGTGGCCGGGTCTACCGAAGAAGAATACATTCCAAAATTTGGTTTCTTTATGGAAATACTAGTGCAAGAGTTCTCGAGATGCTAAGAAGTGTAAAGAACAACGACGAATTCAAAGTGTGTTTGGAATTATACTTGGAGGTGAGGTGGGGATTCAGTTGTATCCACTTTCCAAGAAGAGGGTGATGCCTGCTGTTCCATTGGGAGCAAATTACAGGCTGAGTGACATACATGTAAACCAATGGATTTGATATCTCATTGGTTTATATAGCCTTCTCTGTATGGAGATTTCAATCTCCAACCGATACTTGTTCATCGTTGAACTTATCTTGATTGCATGGGGTATACTTGTCATAAGAAATGCTAAATATAGTATTAGGTGTGATTACATCTATTATTATACATGCTAAACTAAGCTTGCATGGTAAGTTAAGTGGATTACCATTAAAGTATACTAATTTTGGATTGTGGTATGTGACACCATTCGCTTCGGAGTATTGATGTTGGGGTCGGAGTATATCCATTGTTCCTCAAATAGATTTCGGGTTAATTCTCTCCGAAATAGGTTAAGATTTGATTGGACAGATCTCATAATATCTTGACTTCGGAATGAGTTGATCTCAGAGTGACGTCACTCTAGCGTTAAGTTCTAGTTTC
Source organism: Zanthoxylum bungeanum (assembly GCA_019454045.1). Taxonomy (NCBI): domain Eukaryota; kingdom Viridiplantae; phylum Streptophyta; class Magnoliopsida; order Sapindales; family Rutaceae; genus Zanthoxylum; species Zanthoxylum bungeanum. The sequence continues at coordinate 133,264 of SKCR01046160.1, read as the reverse complement.
TCCAGAGGTCTTTGGATTTTGGAGATCTTCTTGTCCTTTCCCGTCTATTAGTATTGTATATTAACAGTACCATGACAAATGTCATTATTTTGTTGGGCCTCTGTCTGTCCATAACAGTTCCACTAAGGAAGCGTGTTGATAAAAATTCATTTGTGTGACGACACGTGACTAATAGTGTATGGCTAAAATTAGGCACCTACATTATCAATTGTTATTGGATAATAATTTAAATGTAACTGAATATTATCAGAATAGTTTAATACAACTCAGTTCAACACTGGATCCAAAATTCTTGGTTACAAATTCTCCACTGTCTTCCTTAGGTTCAAATCCTAATTCTCTCACCACCATATCCTGTAAATTAGTATTTACATAAGCTTAATTTTGTTGTTGATTCTATCAGCAACTATACCACCACCATTATCATCCTTCAATCTCTGACATGTTGCACAGATTCTATTGCTGTTGTTCATTAGAGTTGCTTCGGGAGATTCATTGACAATAACATTATAGGATGAGAACATGGAAGGTAGCTTTGATAGTAGAGCTCCAAGAGTATAAGATTTAGTTGGCAGATATGGCCTTTGTGTGCTCTGAAGATAGCCGAATTTCCTCTGCACGCTGGTGACCAGATTGAGATCTTCCACAATCTGATAGAATATATAAGCCATTCATTTGATTTGTAACATATATATATATTGAGAGAGATTTTGGAGACCTTATCAAATGAACCCAGTTGAATGATCCCTTCTCTGACAGAAATGATGGCAATTGTCTGTAAAATGGAAGAAACTTGTCAATTTTTGAGTGATTCTACTATCTTAGTATAAATGGAGAATGTGAAAAATGCCAACCTGAATTCCTGAATTAAATTGAAATTCCCAAGCCTGAAACACAATTCGCGAACTCTTGCGTATTAAATTGAATTAATTCTCACCCTTCTCCAAAATTATAAACCTCATAAGACATTTTGAAGAAGATATGAGCTCCAAATCTCCCCCTTGCGTATCCACTTCGCGAACTCTCACACTCACAGAAATCATAGAACCCATCTTCCCAAACAGAATCCTGAAACACAATTCCATTTAATAGGAACTAAATTTAGACAATATAAACCTTTTGTTTGATACAATTATTTTACTATATACCAGTTCCTTTTATTGCCTTTGGACCGATCAAGAGCACTGCCTCCATAATCCCACCTGCAACAAAGCAATGTGATGATCTACAAACATTAATTACAAATGAACTTGGGACTATTGATAGTTGACATATGTTTTTGTTCTGTTAATCTTACTTTGGTGGAGGGTAATTCCTAGGCAGAATCCTCCAAAAGACAGCGTACACCCACTTCGAGGAATTAGAAGAATTAGAACATAAGCTTCTTAGTGTGTGCTGCAAGAGACAGTTAAGCATGGGAAGTCCACTTCCCATTTTCATTCAAAGAAAGAGAGAAGCTACCTGTAGACAATGAGTCATAGATTCAAGTCACAATTAAAAAGGAAAGAGTGAACAAGCACAATTGCCAATACCCAACCGCAAAGACACCAAGTGTTTTAAAGTTCCCCTTTCAGCTATTTTTATGGGGACCCTTAAATTTATGATTCAAGCAGCAATTACTCTCCAGAAATAAAGTGAGATTGATCATTTTTACACCCATGGATTTGATTTAAACTCTTTGTTACACGATTCCTTAGGGTCTTGTGCATGGGATTTCTTGGGCAGACAAGCTTTCCTAGTTTTAACTTCTGGTCTTCCTTCTTGTTTTCTTGTGTGCATTGTGTTCCTAGACAGAGCAATCAGTAATGGAAACCCAGTAACAGGTAATAATTTTATCAGATTACTGAAATACATGCATATTAAACGTTCATGATTTCAGTTTTAGCACTTACCACTGTCTCGTCCTTAAGAGGTGTGGCTTGATGGCAAAGAGCCTAAGACTTGATTGTCAGGTCATGTGTTCGAGTTCAAGGATGCATTTCTTGTAAGAGCCTGTGACAGCCAAAGATTTTACCGGCTCTGCTTTAGCCTAGATCGGGTGGTTTGACGATAGGTTTTCAACTTTTCAAACAAAAAATAAAACTTAGCAATGTCTCATAAATGGCAACAATTAGTGTAAGGTTTTGGGGTTAGCGCGGAAGCATCCATGTGACTGAAATTTAAAATTTTCTTCCAAAACCACTTTAAGGATCGTGCTTATGCCGTTGTTGATGTAAACAAATATACTACTAAATTAATCTCTACTAATTTTAACATGCATGCAATAAATATTTTATTTATCAATATAAATAATATTTAGTAATAGTAAAACATACCTTGATGAGTTTATTATTTTTCTTGATCATTTTTGAATATCCTCCTTGATTTTTCTCTTGCAGTGGTGCACCAAGCGTTGCAGCTCTAGTGGGCACACTAGCACTCCTCTACAAACAAATCGTTCATACTTTTGAGAACAAAGAAAACCCTTTTCTTTGTAGGATATTGAAGTCTCAACGTGAAGCAAACTGCTTATATTTATATATTTTCATGCAAACAACAGTTTACTTTTATATATTGTTGACGACTGATTTTGGTTCCGGGGGTAATTCGGGAAAACCACACCTCGATCAATCCTTCCTCAACTGTGAATTTATTTGACTTGGGGACCAAATACAAATTTAGCAAAAAATAAGTAAACACACAGATAAAACATAAGGTTTAACGTGGTTCGGCGGAATAGATCCAAACTACGTCCACAGACACAAGGGAAAAGAAAACTTTATTACGTGGTCGGGTTTGACCGACCTGCACTATCTCTCACTTACCCACCTGACAGACCTCTTACTAGCTCTCTCTTACACTTAAGTTTTTTCTCTCTTCTTACCAGTTATGCGTGAGTGAAATTTGCTAATCCCCTTACAATGAATTCCCTACTCCATTATATACTAGATCCAATTATATTGTTACACTAATCTCGTGACGTCAGCCACGTGAATCTGCCAGCGCCGTGTAGGTGTTGGGTTTTCTAGGTCATCCCAAGATCAAATTAAGCAATGAAAACATGTGAATACATCAAAGTAAAGTTGCGGAATACTCACTTTGATCGGCTTTTGCGATGCGAAGAACAACAAAAATCCTCTTACACCATGGATGACTCTCGGCAATGCCCTTTGTTTTTGCTCCATGGAATTCGGCCAAGCCATTGGTTGTCCTCCTTGAGTTGTCTTCAAGCTCCAAGCTTTGATAATGGATTCCATGCTCATGAATGGGTTTCCCTATCACCTTTGTTTGACCCCTTTAGTGTGCTAGCACCTTGGAAATTTTGCCACAAAATTTCCCTTAGCTTCTTGTTGTTCTCGGCCAAGCCAAGAACTTGAGAGGAAAAATGGCACCTTGGCCGAATGGGAGAGAGGAGGAGAAAAGAAGTTGTGTGTTGTATTTTGATTTCAAAAATCAAATACATGTTACACTTTCCTAAAATTGTACAAGGCATTAAAGCCTTCCAACAACTCACATCACTCACAAAAGTGACATCCATCACATCACTCAAAGTTGATGTGACATCCATCATAGAATGACTAATGATGTGCGCGTGATGTGACTTGTGGGACCACTTGATTCGAAATGCGAGTGGGCCCGCAAACACTCCCGGGCTCGGGTTCGCTAATTCCGAATTAACGAATTTTTCGTTGCGATGTAATTAAATCAAATTTAATTAAATAATTATGCATAGCAAAATTACTATTCACGTCGCTAGCGAATTAATTCTAAATTAACTCGTTAGCCCGGATTAAAATCTAATTTTAATTCCGCGTCGAAATCCAATTTCGTATAATATATCGAATATATTATTTTATCGATTAATTCCAAATTAATCGTTCTCCCTCTTTAAATAGTATTTTATCCCAGATAAAAGATCTCCGTAATTAATCCTAGATTAATTTTCTCTCTCTACTAATTAATCCCAGATTAATTATGTGCGAGTCATACGTCATCGGTGAATCTTCGGGAAGCGACCCATGAGATCCCCAAATATGTGGTAGTAAATCCGATCGTCGGACTATCCGAACACGTACGTACTACGTTTTTACCGATTTAGAAGACATGGTTGGCTTCTAGCAAAGCACCGTGCCTACCCAATTCTCCAGAAATATTCTTAAAGGAATATGTGATCTATATCAGGCGTAGTATACGTAGTATTGCATATTTCGATCCAGTATCGGATGTCACGTGCTAGGACTGGGGTTGGAATTGTGTCTGCCTCGTACGAAGCACATATCTGATCTCTGGTAACTAGTCTATATAATCGGATAATCATAACCTAGTCATATTATCCCGATGACTGCAGTACATATGAGTACTAGTTCCGTATCCTACGTGACCATCATCTCCATATGACTGGAGTGATACTTCCATATTGACATCACACCCAATACACTATGATTCTCAATATACCCAGAAGAGGCGTACACAGAACCGGTTAAAGTCCTGGACGATCAAAACCAAAGTATATTGATTGTCGCAAGTATTAGCGGTGCAAGTCTAAGGTTAAGACCAAATACACCTACCCTGATTCGGACTTCCATAGACACATAGTCATACTACCAATGGAATTCCGAGGGGTCTATCTAGAGCGAAGCTGTTTCCGTACCATCGGTAAACACAACCTCCTATTACACTTGCATGAGTATCCAATACCCAAATATATGAGAACTATGCTGTTATGCTCCCATAACACGCACAAGTGCAATACTAGTCTATTCCACATTATCGATGTCCAATCTCGATAATACTCCGACTAGGGATGTTTTAATGATTAAACCTTAGTGGATTAATACTATCTCATATCTTATTAATCCGGAACTAATCATATGGACTTTTATCATTTATATATCCCGATAATCAATTACAAATGATAAAAGATCAATTTCCTTTGTCACATAGTTAATTTGTACAACAACACCATGTTCTGTACAAATAGTGATGCTATGGGCCATAATTGTCCAACAATCTCCCACTTGGCCTATAACCAATCACTCAACTATCCTACACTTGAACTATGTACGAGTCGCTCAAATTTCTGCTGAGAAAAATGCTTTCGTCAGCGGATTTGTAAAGTCATCATCTGATGCGATTTATTCGATCATCACATCGCCACGATGTATGATCCAAACAAATCAGATGAATAGTTGAAGTATATACTTGGATCGTTGATGAGACCATTAATTCTTTAGCCTACGCTGTAGCCTAGCTCAGCTGCTAACAGAATTACTCCTAATCTAATTAGGATTATAAGATCCAAAGTGCTTCTATTGCTGCCTCAGCTATAGCAATATTCCGCTTTTGTTGTTTATTTCGGCAACAGTATCTTGCTTGGAAGATTTCCAGCTCACTGTTCCGTTATTCAAACTATATAGTATCCTTATTACGACTTATAGTCATTTTTGTCGGTTTGGAAACTTGCAGCAGTGAACCCAGTCACTTCAAGTTCTCCTTCTCCATAGCTTAAGAAAGCATCCTTAGTTCATCTAAGATACTTAAGGATGTTCTTAACATCAATCCAGTGACTATCACTTGGATTGGCCTGATTGTGACTCCATGTGCTTAAAGCATATGAGACACCAGGTCGCGTACATTTATTTCAATGCACGAGTTCTCAGAGAGTCTCAACAACATTTAGATCTATCCCATTAGATCCTTATTTATAGAATAAAGGTTGTCTCTCCAAGTAGTCTATGGAGAATTTTCATGAAAGCCAAGCTTTCACCGATTATATTATGGGAATGTCATTTCCAAGAAATAATATATCATCATCGTGTAGGACAATCACTGTCAGTGCGCTCCCACTAACCTCCTTATATACACAAGAATCATTTTCGTTTTGAATTAAATCATATACCATTATGATTACATAAAAACGATAGTTCCAATAACGCAATGCTTGCTTCAATCCATCAATGGATCAAATTAACTTGCAAACCTTGTTTGCTCATTTTGGTACGACAAAACCGTCAGGATGTTGTAAACATCCTCCAAAAGGTTTCCGTTTAAGGAAAGCGATTTTGATGTTCAGCTGCCATATTTCATAAATGAAACATGCAGCTTTAGCAAGCATTATCCAAATGGATTTAACCATGGCAACGAGTAAAAGGTTTCGTCGTAATCGACACAATGTTGATAACGATACATTTTCGCTACAAGCCTAGCTTTGTACGTTGGTATGTTGCCATCCATGTATGTCTTCCTTGAAGACTCATATAGTACCAATAGGCACAATGCCTTCGGTACAACAACCAGTGTCCAAACTGGTTGGTATACATGGAATCCATTTCGGACCTCATGGCACTTTGCCATAATAGGGAGTCGATACCTTGTATCACTTCCTCATACGTAGTCAGTTCATCTTCCTCAATAAGATTGACATCTTAATGAGGTGAGATCAGAAATCCATACCTCCCAGGTTGTTTTCTGACTCTCTCTGACTTACGTGGTTCTTGTGTATTCGAATATTGTGGTACAGTTTCATCCTTGATGAACTGTTTGTGTTCCATTAAGGAATCGGTGCCTGGAACAATATTACTCCGATTTTCATCGAGTTTTACTTTCCTCCCACTTACCACTGCATATAGGTATTCCTCTTTGGAAAACCGCATGGCGAGCAACAATTAAATTGTTCTCATTTGAGTTGTATAAGTACTATACTTAGGTTACCCTAGGATAACCCACAAATTAGACACTTATCCGATTTGGGTTCTAGTTTGGTATCATCCAAACATATGCCTAGCATACCCAAATCTTCAGGAATGAGAAAACCCGGTTTCTTTCATGTTTATATCTAATATGAAATCTGTCTAACAGATTTTTATGGAACCTTATTCAAAATAAGTGTTGCACTGTTTAATGCGTATCCCTAGAAGGAAAATGGTAGCTCAGAGCGACTCATGATTAACCTTATCATGTCCAACAAAATTCAGTTTCTCCGTTTGGACACACCGTCAAATTGAGGTGTTCTGGGAGGAGTTCTTTATGAAAGAATACTATACTCTTTCAGGTATTTGAGAAACTTATTGCTTAAGTATTTTCCACCATGTTCTAACCGTGACGGTTTAATACTTTAGCCGATCTGTCTGTCTACTTCGTGTCGAAACTCTTTGAATCTATCAAAAGTTTCCGATTCGTGTTTCAAAAGAAACACATAACCATAACGCGATGCCACATCCGCAAAGGTTATGAAGCGTTCATATCCACCTCTAGCCTAGCTAGATATGGGCCCACTTACGTCACTATGAACGAGGGCTAACAGATCGGTGGCACTTGTACTTTTACCAAGTAAAAGGTGTTTTAGGCACTTTGCCTAATACACTAGATTCGTAGACACATTTGAATAGATCAAATCCGTCCTAGTATTACTCTTCAAAAGTGTGGAATACGAGTCTTGTTTATGTGTCCCAGACAACAATGCCACAAATAAGTCTCATCTGATTAAATCAGTTTGAGTATTTGTTTGTCATGTTATACATTTGAGATTCATTTATATTTAAAATATAAATACTGTTATTCACATCTAATGTGTTTATCTCAATATCATCTTTATAAAATGAAACACTTTAGTGTTCTAGAATATAAAGGTATATCCGCAACGGGTTAACTCTAATATAGAGATAATGTTTCTAGTCAAACTATAATGTTTCTAGTCAAAATAGTTACATTATAACAGTTTCCTAATTTAAGTACATACCCGAATGGTAGTTCCTAAACTTAGGTTTCTACGGTTCAAACAACGACTCTGTTCTGTTTCTGATTCGCAGATCAATCTCAACTGAAGTCAGTCTCCTGCTAATCAGCAGATTCCGCACATCAGTACATATCTTATGTACCACATCTAGTATCAAAAATCCAATTTTGAAACTAATAGTGAACATGTTTATGACAAAACATACTTGAAGCCGAAGCCTTTCCCCTCTTCACTTCCTTCATGTCTGCTTGTCCATACGACAGTCACGCTTCCAGTGACCCCGTTTTGCCACAGTTTAGGCAGACATCTTGGGATATGTCATTTGTCTTCCTAGAAGACTGTGATGATTTTGCCTTTGCCCTTTTAGAAGCTCTGGCTCTGCCTCCTAGAGCATAGCCATCAACTCTCCAAGAGTTTACTCTTGGTTCATAATGAACCTGCTCGAGCTTTCGGGTAGAGACTATAAGATCAAATCTTTGGTAGTCTCAGCCACGTAGGTAATGCCCAGCTAACCTTGCTGATCGATGTCAGCAATCATCTGCGACACCTAGTGCTCGACAGATGTACCCTCTAACATACGTGAGCAAAAGAGCTTCTTTTGCAATTTGTACTTTTAAGATTTAAGAATAAATCTATGAAGATCTTTAATTTCATCATCATGGTACAATGATCTAATCCTTAATTTTGACGACGAAATTAAAGAGTTATTGCGGCAAGTATAAAGGATTGAGCACTAAAGTTATCATCACATGAATCTTCCAATGATCATGTCTACTATTTGCTCAACTCCGAGCTTAGGCACGAGATGTAATTCTATCAAATAGAAAACTTCTCAATTTCCAGGACTATCCTGAGGTTCTATTCCCAATCTGAAAATTAAAGCCGTTTAAAACATTTTCACCCAGGTTTATGTTTTAAACACTAATCTTTCAGTTATCTTGATTGCTATAGTCTAACTATCCAATCAACGATTTCAGGTACTATTTATTATAATGATTACTATAGACTAACTATATAATCAACTATAATTTAAATTGGTTAAATTCAAATATATTAATTACTATAATCCAATTATATAATCAACTATAATTTAATTGGTTAAATTCAAAATATTGATTACTATAATCCAATTATATAATCAACTATAATTTGAAGTAGTTGAATACAGTCCAACTGTTTAATTTAAAACAACGATTAAATATAGTTCCAACTAAATATATTTAAATAATGACGAAAAATGAAATGAGCGCTTATTGGCAAGTATCTAAATGAAATTACAAATTTAATACTTGCCTCCCACTATTTTTCGGCGAGCCTCTAACCCTCTGTTGAGTACTCGGGAAACTTTGTTTCCTAGTGGGCTAGGATCCCGTTAAATAACACACAACCTTGACTTTGGCCAACAAGCTGTATGATATTTAACTAGGTAGATCTCTAAGATCAATTGGATCTCATCCAATTCCTAGATCCAGTAGGTGGACATCCAAGTCCGAAACATATATCTTATATATGCCAATATATCCAATATATTGCCTAACCTTTTTCCTCTGAATCAACTAAGCCTTGGCTTTGGCACAACAAACTTAATGATTCCAGTTAAGCGAGACCCATTGACCTTGGAAAGCTTTGTAATCGATGTCGATGGACAAGAAGTGATCTTGACTTTGGCCAACAAATCACAACTTGGACAAGACATGCGATATGGAACAAAGCCTTCATGATTCAAACACATCCGCGATGGACAAAAGTCTTGACTTTGGCCAACAAACCAGTGCCAATCTTGGATCTTGAGAATGAATCATTCAATGGAAGGAAAAACACTTAATATTTGTTGAGGGTTTTTCGCGTAATTGGCACCAATTAATTATCTTTGATTAGGTCTCATATACACCTTTAACATGCATTCTAAAAGCATAATAAGGCGCGATAAATAAATTAATAATGATATGCGGATGGATATTTAAAACAACTTGTTCCTAGAACACATCTCTCCATTTTCTCTCTCCCGCTAGCACAAATCTTACTTCTACCCGATTACATAACACTTCTAAAGAAACCTCATTTACATTGAGGGGAATAGGTGAGAGAGAGAAATACAAAGAGTCAAGAGGTAATAGGCTGGACACGCAGGTCCAATTTAATAAATTCTAAATTTATTACAACAATTTCAAAATTGCCCTCACCCATCTAATATTCATCCGATATACATTATTCATACATCACATCCATGTATTCACACAAAGCATGTTATCAATCAATCTAATCCAATTAATTAATCTGAAATTAATGACCATCCAATGTTCAAACAACGATTTGATTTGCGCGAGTCCAACTCGTTTTAAGAATAAATACTCAAAGTACGAATTCTTGAATTATATTAAACTACAATATTAAATCCAATTTAATTTGTATTCAATACTAATTCTTTTTTTAATTCCAAATTAAATAATTACACTTTATTAATGAGCCTTTGCGACTTAGATTCTAAATCTAATCTTTACGGGTCTCAAAGCCCAATTAACATCCAATGTCAATTTAATTAAAGTCCAATGGGCTTTCAATTAATTTATAAGGCATGGACTTTGACAACCAAAGCCAATAAGGAATCACCCTTTGCCAAAAATCAATTTAGGCCCATTAGGCCCAATTAAAATATTAAAGGCCATTATATTATATTTGGACTTTATGGAAATGGTTTTTAGCCCAATTGGATCCAACCAATTAACCTAAACCAAACTTGGCCCAACCAAGCCCATTAAGCCCAAATACAACTTTATTAGCCCAATTCCAAATTAAGCCCAATTAATTTATCACAATATTCCAACTATCACAATTAAATTAATTAAAGTGCATAAGCCATAATTAATTAGTCAAATTAACATTTCCAAAATACCAATTAACCTAATTAATTATGCTAATCATCATCAACACATGTCCAACATTATTGAATCAAAAAATCATCTCATTTCATGCTTATAGCTCATGGCAATATGGGGATTTAATGTCCATTCCGATTTCAATCCAATTGAATCTCAAATCAACATTTCCCAAGTCTTTCAATCATCCAATGATCAAAAGAACAAAAATTACCATGACATTATGGTACTACAACTTTCGGCCAAGCCCAAAATTAGGGAAAATCTAATCCAATTCAATTTTCATCAAATTGATCATGCATAACTCTAGTTATCATCATTCAAGCATACTCAATCAAACAATTTCATCAAATCATGCTCAAATCAATTTTACCCAAATTTTACCCTAAATCAATTTTCATGCTTAATCAGGCTCTTGATATCATTGTTGGGTTTCTAGGTCATCCCAAGATCAAATAAGCAATGAAACATGTGAATACATCAAAGTAAAGTTGCAGGAATACTCACTTTGATCGGCTTTTGCGATGCGAAAAACAACAAAATCCTCTTCCACCATGGATGACTCTCGGCAATGCCCTTTGTTTTTGCTCCATGGAATTCGGCCAAGCCATTGGTTGTCCTCATTGAGTTGTCTTCAAGCTCCAAGCTTTGATAATGGATTCCATGCTCATGAATGGGTTTCCATATCACCCTTGTTTGACCTCTTTAGTGTGCTAGCACCTTGGAAATTTGCCACAAAATTTCCCTTAGATTCTTGTTGTTCTCGGCCAAGCCAAGAACTTGAGAGGAAAAATGGCACCTTGGCCGAATGGGAGAGAGGAGGAGAGAAGAAGTTGTTTGTGTTGTATTTTGATTTCAAAATCAAATACATGTGACACTTTCCTAAAATTATACAAGGCATTAAAGCCTTCCAACAACTCACATCACTCACAAAAGTGACATCCATCACATCACTCAAAGTTGATGTGACTTCCATCACAAGAATGACTAATGATGTGATGCGTGATGTGACTTGTGGGCCCCACTTGATTCGAAATATGAGTGGGCTCGCAAACACTCCCGGGCTCGGGTTCGCTAATTCCGAATTAACGAATTTTTCCGTTGCGACGTAATTAAATCAAATTAATTAAATAATTATGCCTAGCAAAATTACTATTCACGTCGCTAGCGAATTAATTCTAAATTAACTCGTTAGCCCGAATTAAAATCTAATTTTAATTCCGCGTCGAAATCTAATTTCGTATAATATATCGAATATATTATTTTATCGATTAATTCCAAATTAATCGTTCTCCCTCTTTAAATAGTATTTTATCCCAGATAAAATATCTCCGTAATTAATCCTAGATTAATTTTCTCTCTCTACTAATTAATCCCAGATTAATTATGTGCGAGTCATACGTCATCGTTGAATCTTAGGGAAGCGACCCATGAGATCCCCGAATATGTTGGCAGTAATCCGATCGTCGGACTATCCGAACACAACGTACGTACCTAGTACTACGTTTTTTTACCGATTTAGAAGACATGGTTGGCTTATTCTAGCAAAGCACCGTGCCACCCAATCTCCAGAAATATTCTTAAAGGAATATGTGATCTATATCAGGCGTAGTATACGTAGTATTGCATATTTCGATCCAGGTATCAGATGTCACGTGCTAGGACTGGGGTTGGAATTGTTCTCTGCCCCGTACGAAGCACATATCTGATCTCTGGTAACTAGTCTATATAATCGGATAATCATAACCTAGTCATATTATCCCGATGACTGCAAGTACAATATGAGTACTAGTTCCGTATCCTACGTGACCATCATCTCCATATGACTGGAGTGATCTTCCATATTGACATCACACCCAATACACTATGATTCTCAATATACCGCAGAAGAGGCGTACACAGAACCGGTTTAAAGCCCTGGACGATCAAAACCAAAGTATATTGATTGTCGCAAGTATTAGCGGTGCAAGTCTAAGGTTAAGACCATACACCTACCCTGATTCGGACTTCCATAGACACATAGTCATACTACCATGAATTCCGAGGGGTCTATCCAGAGTGAAGCGTTTCTGTACCATCGGTAAACACAATCTCCTATTACACTTGCATGAGTATCCAATACCCAAATATATGAGAACTATGCCGTTATGCTCCCATAACACGCACAAGTGCAATACTAGTCTATTCAGCATTATCGATGTCCAATCTCGATAATACTCCGACTTTGGATGTTTTAATGATTAAACTTAGTGGATTAATACTGTCTCATATCTTATTAATCCGGAACTAATCATATGGACTTTTATCATTTATATATCCCGGTAATCTAATTACAAATGATAAAAGAGCAATTTCCTTTGTCACAGTAATTTGTACAACAACACCATGTTCTGTACAAATAGTGATGCTATGGGTCATAATTGTCCAACAGTGGTCTCTCTGCCCTAACAACTCTATAAACCATAGCTCTACCGCCTTACACCTCTACTCTTTGCCATATGAACTTCATTAAATTTCCCACTTTTAGTAACTGCCACACGCTATCTCACAATGCCAGCCCGCAATCTATCAACTCCCAAGCGATAGTGCGCGCCAGAAGATAAGCCGGTGACATGTTTCTTTCACATCAGACTTTTTAAGAAGTACAAATCCCCAGGTAGGGCTTACGTCACTTGAATTTGATTACACACCGCTACTACTCCAACCCGCCCAACGGGTCAGGGAATTGAAACAACTGTCAGCTTGCTCTGTTATGTTACCAATTCGGGTCGGCTCCAAGGCTTTCACTCTACTTTGCTTCTCTGAACAGCGGTCACGATCTTTCCTAGGTACTCGGTATCTTTACCGATTCTGCAACTCTACTTCCTCTTTCGTTATCAAATCTGTTTCCTAGGTACCACATCGGGTCGAGCATGGATCAAGTGCATCCATTATGACCTCCTCGTTAGGCCGGATGCCCCTGTTTCCTGGGCCTAGGCCCTTGAATCTTGAAAATGGAAATCCATTCTATGCCATTCTTAATACTTTAGGGATCATAGGGCCCAAAAATCACCATCAACATCTGTCTGCTAGTTCTTAGTATCAACGAGTTGGTGAGTTGATGCTAGGAACTATAATGATGAGGTGGATGCATTCTGGTCCTCAGGTCGGTATCTCATCCACTTCTAAGTGCACTATTCTCAGGTTGGGATAGTATTCATACCACCCAAAGATGGTGTTTTATGTCATGATAGCCCTATTATATGCCCATCTTGATCCTCTAAACCGTCCCTTAAAAAATTGTGAAGTCTTCATTACCTTCTTAAATGCCCATCACGTCACTCCAGGGTTACACTTGCTTCACCGCCCACGATGCCACACGAGTCGCATGCTGTCATTTACACGAAAAATCGGGTGTAATCGATAGTCAGGATCCACTGATCACCGTAATCTGAATAAGTGATGATCACAAGTCACCCCAATCTCGTCCATCCCTTGAAACTCAACTGATAAAATCCCTGCTACACGTGGCCTTGATCGGTGCCGTACGCCTCGATCCAACTATTAGTATCACCCCAAGTCGCCTATAAAGAGGACCATTGTGCGCCCCTTCTCTCATTTTACAAATTCTTCTTCTCCAAACAAGATGAGTTCTCTCTCGTGCTCTGCAGCCCCAGATCTTCAACGCCCTGTGAAGTTCATCAATACCTCCCTTACCAAACAACTAAGTTTTTCACCAAACTTCCTTCTTTTGCTTTATATTTTTTTTGTATACGTGGTATACTCTGGTTGTTTATGCATGTGCTCTGTTTTTGGGGTTTATTGTGATAACAATGGTATAAAGGTGATTTCGTTCGTATAGATGCTTGTTTGCGTGGGCATGTTTTGGTTTTTTATATTTAGGAGGCATGTGTCTTTAGGTTTTTTTGGTGTATTTATTTTGACGATTATGAAAAAATTAAAGTTTTGCCATTATTAGGGCGCTTAGAGCGTTTCTAGGGTTTAACATTAGGTAGGGAAGAAGATGACTAAACCACTCTAACATGTTCTACTAACGAGGATTGTTGACTAACCCTTCCATCTCGGCCGTGCCTTGCTAGGAATGTCTGACTCTGAGTCATTTTCCTTCCTCACTCCACTCGACATGTTACCTCATGATGTGTTGATTAGGCCTGAGGTTGTGCACATCTTAAGGTCAGAAAGTCTCGATGACTATGATACCATACTGACCGCTTCTGAAGAAGAGAGATAGGATTACCAACATAGAGTCGCCTGACCCGAGCCTTAATGCCTCGAGCTCGATTTTATGGATCTGGACATGGACATGGCCTCATCGATAACTTAGGTTGATCTGCAAGAGCTAAAAGAGAGATTCGACATTCTTGAGGAGATCGATCTTTTGGTTTCTGATGCAGATGATCTGGAAAGTCGTCTTGAAAGGGGTCGGGTAGCGCTGTGCACCGCTTTCTTCGACATATGGCTACACATGCCTATGCAAAAATATTTTGCGAAGATGCTGTCAAGAATGAACCTAGCCCCATGCCAGCTAAACTTGAATGGATGGAGGGTGTTGGTCGGCCTCCACATTATATGGAGCCGGGCCGGTATTGGGGAGCTGACCTTCCCCAAATTACATAGGTCATATAGAATAAAATCCAACCAAAAGAATACAAGGGTTGGTACTACCTTTCATCTCACGCCCAAGTCCACCCGCTCATCACCCATCTCCAGCACTAACAAGAACTTAGGACAAATGGTTTTGGGTGCAGAGCTTTTGGTGAATGCTCCGGTGGGAGGACAACGAAGGAATTATAATTCCCAATGTCTTCCGAGTATGAGGGAACAAACCGACCTTATTTCTTCATTTAAACTGACTTGTGTAACCTTCTAACATTTGTGTCATTCATAGCTTGCTGGGGCGATATCCCAAAAGTTCACCATGAAGCCTGGGCCAGAATAAGGAGGGCATCTGAATATGGAGGTCATTACCGCGACCTTGTCAATCCTTCGGCTATGGCCGACTCGGGTCTTACCCCGAGCACTCCACCATCTTAGCCCAGGAAGTCTGGTAGGTTTTAATCGACTCACTAACTCCATGTTCTTCCACTCGTTGCTTATCTAATATGATCAATGAAATCACACACGTAAAGCAAGCGCACGTATCGCTCAAGTAGTATAAAAATATCGATCCCAATAGGACTTAATTTCTACTGTTGTTATTAATTATTGATTCTATTTATTTACAGGTATCTAATTAAATGGGGAAGAGAATAATTGCTTTAATGGTTGGTTGAATGTGGTGTTGCTAAATAAATAAATAAATAAATAAAAACACAAAAGAAATACTAAGGAAAATAACAAAAGACATAAATATCTAGGGTTGTGATTCCACACAATATAATTTTAATGATGAATTGATTCTCTTATATATGTAATAAATTAGTTTGCTAATCTGGAACACGAAAATACGCAAAAGCCTCCTCCGATGGTCAGATGCAAACACCCAGTATAACCCATTTAATCATGTATTTATGTTAACCAAGTTTACTGAATTCATTAAGTTAAGTTTCAATTATGGCTACCCCCACCCAACAGGTATATGTCTATCATGGAAGGAAATTTTTTAGGGTTATCTATCCTTAAGGGAGATCATGAGCTATTGAATCTAAGGCTGAAACCTAAAATCCCTTTTCGAAGTTCATTTTAAGTTTACCACATAAATCTTATTGGTGATCAGGCAACAAGAAGCATTAAGCTTAAGATTCAATAAACAAGTATGAAGTACTACCCATAATATAATTAAATCAATTATTAAGCATATTAATATTGTGTTTCATCACTTCCCTAGAATAAAAATAAAATACTGGGGTTAAGGGATCCACTTTTAGAATCTCACTTTATTATAATATAATATTGTAAATATTACCCAATTAGGTTGAACCAGCCATAAAGGCGGTGTTATTATTTATTTATAAACCAGCCATATAGGCGGTAATCTTTTATCACCTAAAGACCGACCCTATAAGCCTGTCACATTATGTTACATAAATAAAACCAGCCATTAAGACGGTATCAACTTTAATCCATATTATTAAATTACAATTTCTATATTATAATATAAGTGAGATTTATCTATCTTTACTATTTCAAATTTAGAATCTCCCTTATTATAATATATAAATTTAGCATGATATTTCCAACCGACCATATAGGCGGTATCCTGATAAGTCAAGTTATAATTATTCCAACAGACCATAAATGCGGTATCCAGTTTAGTCAGATTAAAATCAATTTAATTAAGTCCAACCGACCATAAAGGCGGTATCCAATTAAGTCAGGTATTAAACTAATTTATATATTATAATTTAAGGGAGATTAATCTAAATTATAATAATAAAGCTTCACCCTTTCCCCAACATAAATTTAACTACTAAACATAAAAGAAAAGTCAATAAAATAAACTACTGCTATTACTGAAAATAAAAATGCATAATTCAAATTACATAAACTTAAACAAACAAGATACAATCCTTAATCCCCTATTAAGAACTTCAGGAAGGTATGAATTTGCTAGGTGTGGCAATTTGGGTCATGATTTGTTTATTCGTTCGATTCGATTCGGTTTAAAGCGAATACGGGTTTGAAAAAATGAATTCATTTAATAAATGAGTCAATTCGATTCGATTATTAAATGAATCGAATAAAAATTTAAGCTCATGGATTCGTTTATTCGTTTATGATTCGTTTTATTATTTTCTTTTACTAGTTATTGTTATTTCTCAATTAAGATTCGGGAAATTATGGTTAATTACCATAGAAAAATAATATTTTCGATGTTTCGTGAAGTATTTTTAATAAATATATTAATTATATATTTTATATGTATATATTTATGAAGAATTAATGTAAATCAACTGTGATAAATTATGATATTAAATAATATCATGACTAAACAAATATTCATATTCGATTCATTTAATAAGCGAATCGAATACGAATCCTGATATTAGGATTCGTTTAATAAATGAATCGAATACGAATCCATCACATTTCGATTCGATTCGTTGACTTGTTTTACTACCCCTAGAATTTGCAAATGAAATCGGCCTGAATTTATAGGCATCAATAGGTCCTTCGCGTCGCGACGCATGCAACCTTGCGCGTCGTGACGCACCGTTGATTTGCGCCACATGGCACGTGGCTTCCTGAGATTTTGACATGTGTACGCGGTTTCGTCGGTAGTTGAATTATTAGTGTCGGCAGCATGGGGTGATGACACGTGTCCGGTGCCCGTTAGCAAGATTGCTGTGATATTGACACGTGGCAGATATATGTAGCAAGTATGTATGATAGCAAGTTTCCCATTTTTGACACGTGTCCGGCGTTAGCGGTCGCGACGCAGAAGGTTTGTGCATCGCGATGCCTAAATGACGATTTTGTAATTTTTGTCTATTTTTCACTGTTTTGGCCCTGATTTGATTCCAGTGAGTCCTGAAACCTTATTTATCTACAAAATAATACAAAAAACATTAAAATATTCATAAAACCTAAGAAACTATACAAAATATTTGGTCAAATGAGTGGGAAACAAATGATATATTTTCCAGTCATCACACCCCCAAACCTAACATTTTGTTAGTCATCGAGCAAAACAACGAAATAAAATATAATAAACAACTTTAAAATAAAATTAAACTAAGCTACTTTCGTGGGGATCATGGTTGCGTTTAACGTATAAAACAAGCCTTTAAACCCCTAGGTGTCCATAGTGGACGAGTTGTAGTCTTATGAGGGCTTAGAGTAACGATACCCAAAAACGTCAATCTAATGCCCATAAAAGCAAAAAGAAACAAACAAGTTAGTGACTAAACAAGTGAAACTTCTTATCCAAGTTAGTAGTTGTTTTATTTCTTTCTAAATTACCAAATAAGTAAATTCTCCGATTATTTTTACTATTCTCCATATACATAATCAACAAGGTATTAATTAGCTCATTGTGCCCACAATATTCACAAGTGTAGTTGAAAAGAAAGTAATATTTTTGTCCTAAAGTTATATAAGAATTCACATATTTTTTAGCAATGGAATATTTTTCTCTCTTATATTTATTTATTGATTTACAATATCTTCAATCCATGTAGTGAGCTTTGGGCCAGTGACTCTCAAGGTAGTTGACTTTAGAGCACTAGGTGTTAAGACACCCTTACAGACTTAATAACTCGGATTTCATATATCGTTTTTTTAATAACATCTTCAATCCATGTAGCGAGCTTTTGGCCAGTGACTCCCAAACCAGTTGGCTTTAGGGCACTAGGTGTTAAAACACCCATACAAACTTAATTACTCGGATATCAGATTTTTTTTTTTTTTTTTTATTTTTTACCACCGCTTATTTTAGATGCTTCCTCCAATTAAACTAGAGTACTGAATATTACAAACTTTTCACTTACAGCTCATATCCGTATATTACCATGCATATTGGTAATACCTGTCAACTGAGTCTATGAAGATCCAATTTAATCAGTATTATAGAGAATTCACAAATTAAATAATTCAAAAGGAAATAAACAAAAATTAACTTGTTACGAAATAGGTTGAGATACGTCTCAGGAGTTGATATTTCTTACACAACTATCTCACAACAATTTCACATGATTAGTCAAGTTAAAAAAAAAAATATAAAAACAAATTTTTTTTTTTATTTTTTTTTTGAATTTTTGACTGAAAATTAAATAAAAAAACACAATGAAAAATAAAAACAAGATACTAATCAACTGTTCCCCTCCCCCAAATCTAATTGAGACATTGTCCCCAATGTCTAAAAAGTAGAAGAAGAGTTTAGAAAACAGTACCTGGTTAACTGAAACTTTACATCTAAAAAGAAAATTAAAGGTTAAGATCCAGATTTATTCGATGCTTCTTACCATGATCATTATCAGACCAGATTATCTTGGAAAAGATAGGGTCAATTTGCGGTTCAAAGGTTAAGATTTGGTCAATTAAATCATTGGCAGTTCTGGCAGTGAAGAGAATTTCTTTTACAGGTTTTGACACGAACCCATTTATTCGGGCATCATCAAGAAACACATAAAGAAAATCATAAAATCCATCAACATTAAACAGTCCAATTGGTTTCTGGTGTATGTTCAAGTTCACCCAAGATAAAACTGTAAAAATTCCCTCCATCGTGCCCAAGCCACTTGACAAAGCAATAAAAACATCAGCACAGTTAATCATTTCAACTAGTCGTTCAGACATACCTGGCACGATAAGTTCCTATTCGTTTGATGGTCCTATCAGATTCGCCTCTGCCAAAGATTTTGGGATGATTCCCAAGACTTGACTACCTCATTCCTGTACAGCCCTTGAAACGATCCCCATTAGTCCAAGATTGCCACCTCCATATACTAGGTGCATATTCATTTCAGCTATGTCTCTACCCAATTCCTGTGGTGCCTCAACATACTATGGTTTAGAACCAACACTAGTACCGCAAACACACAAATATTTACAACTCGTCTTCTTGAAGTTGCTTCCATATTTTTTATGTATTTCTTTCTCAAATCTGGATGTCTTCAAGAGTGCAATAACGAGCTGAATTTATAGAACCTGAAAAAGGGTGAGTAATAATAACATTAATACATGCCAAATGATAATTATCAACTAAACAGTAAAAGATATCGTGAAAGTCAAAAAGTCTGGATCTTGTCGGCGAAAATTACGGAATTCACAACCGAAAAGCAAATCAAAGCAATTATTTAAGGCAACAAAATTATGTACGCAATACGCCACTCGCTTGGTATATAAATCCATTAGGATGCCTCTCAAGGATTCATTCCTTACTCAGCCATCACTAATGAATTAAATCTCATCATTGTGATTGCCAAACACCATTCCTCATATCTTGCTCTGCCTTAAATGCTCCGTTTGTATTTTTCCCTAAGAATATAACACAAAATTAAAAACTCTACAACATTTATACACAAAAAAAATAATTTAAATATAAAATTTTGCATGGGTTGCCTCCTTGCTAGCGCTAAATTTTTCATCTTCAACCAGACGTGACTGAAGTCCATTTGTCATGGAGGCTTTAGCGTGGTTTTGGAAGTCCGTTTTAAGACAAGCCCATGAGCGTTGCTTTTCAAGGTTCGCTTCCAATGGTAAAGTGTCAAAAAGAATTTTATCTCATTCAGTGCTTGTGCCACCTTTTAAAACTTTGTCGCTCCAGTGATTCCTGAAAAGAAAGAAATAAAATCAGGAGGTCTCGTATGGTGCTTGACTTGGAATGGGAGTTCCATTCTGTCAAACTTATGGGCGACATCTTTGATGTGTACTCCCCAAAACAATGATGTTTCTCATGAATGCATGAGATATTCAATATGGTCAGACACTTGCTCTTCCATTTGCTCTGCATCTTGCTCCAATTTTTCTTCACAGATGTATTTTAGGATTTCCTCGTTCAGCTCTTTATCTGTCATCTGTAAAAATGCATACTTCATATGAGTCAACCTGAGGATGTAAAGATGTGTCCGATTGTAGGATTTTGTCCTCCGTGGTTGGTATGAATAACTCAAATAGCTCTTCTTCAAACATCAGTGCAATTCAAGCTCTAAGATCTTCATTTTGAGGTTGCAAGGTTTCATCCTCACTTGTAGTTGGTACAGACAGCTCTGCTTCTTGTTCCTCATCAGAGTTTGATGAATAATAAAAATCAAACTGTGATTTTATTGGTTCGGGCTCCTGAAATGATACATCTGGCTCTTGATACTGCTCAGCCTATTCCTCTATTAAGGTGTCATCATAAAGTGCTTGGTACATTAAGGCTTCGTCAGTTTCATTAGAAAATATTTCGTGAGGTGTGTTGTTCTGGTTTTCTTGGATTTGTCTCGCTTGATCTGTCATTCTTTGAATGGATGCTGTTTGACTCTGAAGACTTTCTAATTGATTCTGAAATGTTTCAAGCATTGCATCCATCTTTTCGTATTTTTTCTTGATCCAATCTTTGAGCATGTTAATCACCTGATCTTCCTCTGATGGTTCCGGTTCTTGATGAAGATCATAGGTAGATAGTGGATAATATGGAGAATAAGATTCAGTGAAATACGCCCGTTTATCATACCATGAAGGATTCTGATAGTTTTGCCACCCTGAATTGTAGTAGAGGTTTATGCTCGGGTGGTTACCATCACACATCTCACATCTCCCATTGCATTATATAGAGCAAATGTTATGTTGAATGGCTCTGACATCCAAGGATAGTTGTTAGGCTGGACAACATGCCTCAGAAAATCGGACTGTTGCTCCTTGATTTGGGGCGTATCTTCACATAGTAAAACTCATAATTCTTTTATCACCCACTGAAGATCCATTTCAACCACTTGAAATTAAAAGAAAGAAATAAAAATTACAGATAAAAATAAAGAAAATTAGACACAAGTAAATTAGATAGCTTCAGAATTAATAACTCAAGAAAAATAAGTCCCCGACAACGGCACCAAAAACTTGATTGGTGAAATCACAAAAGTAACGCAATCGCACATATGGTTCAAGTAGTATAAAAATTTCATCCTACGAGGACTTAATTTCTACTATTATTATTAATTATTGATTCTATTTATTTACAAGTATCTAATTAAAGGGAGAAATGAATGATTGCTTGAATGGTTGGTTGAATGTGGTTTTGCTAAATAAATAAATAAATAAAAACACAAAAGAAAATACTGGGATAAAAAATAAAGATGTTAATACTCTCTGAGAACTCGTACATTGAAAAATATACGCGACCTGGTGTCTCATACGCTTTGAGCATATGGAGTCACAAACAGGCCAATCCAAGTGATAGTCACTGGTTAAGAACATCCTTAAGTATCTTAGAGAACTAAGGATGTTGTCTTAAACTATGGAGAAGAAGAACTTGAAGTGACTGGGTCCACTGCTGCAAGTTTCCTAAACCGATAAAACGACTACAAGTCGTAAAAACAGTACTATACAGTTTGAATAACGGAACAGTGAGCTGGAAATCTTCCAAGCAAGATACTGTTACAGAATAAACAACTAAAGTGGGTTATTGATGCAGCTGATGCAGCAATAGAAGCCATTTGGGTCGAAATAAATCTAATTAGATTAGATATAGTTCTGTTAGCAGCTGAGCTAGGCTACAGCGTAGGCTAAAGAATTAATGGTCTCATCAACGATCCAGATATATACTTCACTATTCATCTGATTCGTTCAGATCATACATCGTGGCGATGTGATGATCGTATAAATCGCATCAGATGATAGTCATGCAAATCCGCTAACGAAAGTCTTTCCTCAGTAGTTTGAGCGAACCGTACATAGTTCGGGTGTAGGACACATGAGTGACTGGCTATAAGCCAAGGGGAGATTGTTGGACAGTTATGACCCATAACGTCACTATTTGTACAGATCATGGTGTTGTTGTAGAAATTAATTATGTGACAAAGGAGATTGCTCTCTTATCATTTGTGATTAGATCACCAAGATAAATGATAGGAGGTCCATATGATTAGTTCATAGATTGAGATGATATGAGACAATATCAATCAATGAAAGTTTAATCATTAAATATCCCTCGTCAGAGTATTATCGAGATTGGACATTGATAATGCGTAAAAGACTAGTATTACACTTGTGCGCGTTGTGAGGGCATAACGACATAGTTCTCATATATTTGGGTATAAGATACTCATGCAAGTGTAGTAGGAGGTTGTGTTTTACCGATGGTACAGAAAACAGCTTCGCTCTGGATAGAGCCCTCAGAATTCCATTGGTAGTATGACTATGTGTCTATGGAAGTCCGAATCAGGGTATGTGTATTTGGTCTTAACCTGAGACTTGCACCGCTAATACTTGCGACAATCAATGTACTTTTGTTTTAGGTCGTCCAGGGCTTTAACAGGTTTTGTGTATGCCTCTGCTAGGTATATTGAGAATCGCAGTGTGTTGGGTGTGATGTCAAGACGGAAGTATCAATCCAGTCATAGTGGAGATGATGGTCACGTAGGATACGGAACTGGTTCTCTTATGTACTGCAGTCATTGGGATAAAATGACTAGGTCATGTTTATCCGATTATAGAGACTAGTTACCAGAGATCCGATATGTGCTTCGTACGGGGCAGACACAATTCCAGCCCCAAGCCTAGCATGTGACATCCGATACTGGATCAAAATATGCAAAACTACGTATACTACGCCTGATATAGATCACATATTCCTGTAAGGATATTTCTAGAGAATTGGGTAGGCATGGCGCTTTGCTAGAAGGCAACCTTGTCTTGTAAATTGGTAAAAACGTAGTACTAGGTACGTACGTGTTCGGATAGTCCGACGACCGAATTTACTGCCAACATATCCGAGGATCTCATGGGTCGCTTCCCGAAGATTAACCGATGATGTATGACTCGCACTTTATTAATCTGGGATTAATTAGGAGAGAGAGAAAATTAATCTGGGATTAATTACAGAGATATTTTATCTGGGATAAAATATCAATTCAAGAGAGATAACGATTAATTTGGAATTAATCGATAAAATAATATATTCGATGTATTATACGAAATTGGATTTCGACGCGGAATTAAAATTAGATTTTAATTCGGGCGAACGAGTTAATTTAGAATTAATTCGTTAGCGACGTGAATAGTATTTTTGCTAGGCATTATTATTTAATTGAGTTGCAACGGAAAACTCGTTAATTTGGAATTTGCAAACCCGAGCCGAGGAGTGTTTGCGAGCGCACTCGCATTGCGAACTTAAGTACGGCTCACAAGTCACATCAAGCGTCAAATCACTAGTCGTATCAAGCGTCAAATCATTAGTCACTTTGAGTGATGTGACAACTTGTCACTTGATTGATTGATTGATGTAAATTGTGATGTGAGTGGTTGATAGCATTAATGCTATTTTGGAGCCAAATTTTGTTGACCTTTTTGAAAGGCTTTTTACAAAATATTTGGTATATGTTTAATTGGTTTTTTGGAAATCAATTAAAATATACACAACTTCCATCTCTCTCTCTTTTTTACACGTTTTTGGAGCCAAAAACTTCTCCCTCTCTCTCTCGGCCTAGGGCCAATTTCTTCTTCTGTTTTTCTGTCAAAAATCGAAACTCAAGGAGAAACCATGGTGATTTTGTGGCAAAATTACAAAGTGCTAGCACACCAAAGAGTACATACAAATGTGATAGGGAATTAATTTCATGAGCATGGAATCACCATCATCAAAAGCTTGGAGCTTGGAGCACATTTGGAGGACAATGACCGAAATTTTGAGGACCAAAATTCTGCCACTGCCGAGACCACCTTGGAGGGAGAAAAGAATTTTTGTTCTTCGTCGCATTGCCTTAACCGATTGATGTAAGTATTCCGCAACTTCTTCGTGTATTCACATGTCGTTTCTTGCTTGATAATCGATCCTCGGGACCGTAGATTTTCCCAACAATGGTATCAGAGCGAGTTAAAAGCATGAAACATGATTTAGGGTTAAAATTGGGTAAAATGTATTTGAGCATGATTTGATGAAATTTGATGAGTGAGTATGCTTAAATGTAGTTTAATTGAAGTTTGATTGGATCAATTTCATGAAAATTGGATTGGATAATTTTCCCTAAAAATTGAGGCTTGGCCGAATTCAATTGGTGCCCTAAATCTTGGTAATTTTTGTTTCGTTGATCATTGGATGACTTGAAATGATTGGGTAATGTTGATTTGTAATTCAATTGGATTGAAACCGAATTGGACATTAAAAACCCTTCAATTGCCGAGACTTGAAAATCATGGGAATGGGTTTGATTTTTGTTAAAATGTTTTGGACATGTTTTAATGTAGATAAATATGATTAATTAGGCTAATTGATGTTTTAGAAATGTTAATTTGGGTGATTAATTATGGCATTACACTTTGTTTAATTAAATATGAAATTTGGAATTTTTGTAGTTTAATTAAATGGGCTTAAATTGGATTTGGGCTTGAAAAGTTGTTATTGGGCTTTAATGGGCTTGGTTGTACCAAGATGGTTTAGGCTAAATTGGTTGGATCCAATTGGGCCCAAAACCGTTTCCATAAAGTCCAAATGCGACTAATGGACCTTAATAATTTTAATTCGGCCTAATGGGCCTAAATTGATTTCTAGGCTTATGGGGTTATTCCTTGATTGGGCTTTGGTTATTGGGTTTGACCCAAGTTGAACAAAAGTCCATGCCTTAAGAAATTAATTAAAAGCCCATTGGACTTTAATTAAATTGACATTGGATGTTAATCGGGCTTTGAGACCCGTAACGATTAAATTTGGAATTTAAGTCGTAAAGGTTCGTTAATAAAGTGTAACATTTAATTTGGAATTAAGAAGTGAATTAGTATTAAATACATATTAAATTGGATTTAATTATGTAGTTTAATTTAATTCAAGAATTCGTACTTTGATTACTTATTCGCAAAATGAGTTGGACTCGCGCAAAATTAAATCGTTGTTTGAAAATTGGATGGTCATTAATTATCAGATTAATTAATTAGATTAGATTGATTGATAACATGCTTGTGTGAATACATGGTTGCGATGCATGAATAATGTATATCAGATGGATATTAGAAGGGTGGGGCAATTTCAGAAATTGTTGTAATAAATTTAGAATTTATTAATTGGACCTGCGTGTCCAGCCTATTACCTCCTTACTCTTTGTATTTATCTTCTCACCTATTCCCCTCAATGTAAATGAGGTTTCTTTAGAAGTGTTATGTAACAGGTAGAAGCAATACTTATGCTAGCGGGAGAGAGGAAATGGAGAGATTTGATCTAGGATCAATGTGTAAAGTATCCATCCAAATATCATTATTATTTATTTATTATGCGCCTTATTATGTGTTTAGAATGCATGTTTAAGGGTGTATGATGATGAGACCTTAACAAAGATAATAAATTGGTTGCCAATTTGCACGCGAAAAACCCTCACAAAATATTAAGCGTTTTTCCTTCCATTGAGTGATTCTTACTCAAGATCCAAGACTGGCATTGGTTTGTTGGCCAAAGTCAAGGCCTTTGTCCGTCGAGGATGTGTTTGAATCATGAAGGCTTTGTTCCATATCGGTGTCTTGTCCAAGTTGTGATTTGTTGGCCAAAGTCAAGATCACTTCTTGTCCATCGACATTGATTACGAAGCTTTCCAAGGTCAATGGTTCACGCTTAACTGGGATCACTAAGTTTGTTGTGCCAAAGCCAAGGCTTAGTTGATTCAGAGGAAAAAGGTTAGGTAATATATTGGATATATTGGCATATATAAGATATATGTTACGGACTTGGATGTCCCCCTACTGGATCTAGGAATTGGATGGGATCCAATTGATCTTAGAGTTCTACCTAGTTAATTATCATACAATTTGTTGGCCAAAGTCAAGATTGTGTGACATTTAACGGGATCCTAGCCCACTAGGAAACACGGTTTCCCGAGTACTCAACAGAGGGTTAGAGGCTCGCCGAAAAATAGTGGGAG
The DNA here is from genome assembly GCA_019454045.1 of Zanthoxylum bungeanum. Lineage (NCBI taxonomy): Eukaryota > Viridiplantae > Streptophyta > Magnoliopsida > Sapindales > Rutaceae > Zanthoxylum > Zanthoxylum bungeanum. Next base: position 106,190 of record SKCR01046160.1, on the reverse strand, counting down.
GCAAGAATTAAATTTGCAATATTCGTTTAATAACTTGCCATAAACGCTCATATCAAATCATTCGTCGTTAAATAAATTAAATGTTAGTTGGACTAATATTTAATCATTGTTTTAATAAAACAGTTGGACTGTATTCAAATATTCATCTATAGTTTATTATATAATTCGATTATAGTAATCAATATATTTGATTTAATTAATTATAGTTTATTTTATAATTGGATTATAGTAATCAATGTAATTGAATTTAACCAATAAATTATAGTTGATTATATAGTTGGACTATAGTAATCATTATAATAAATAGTACCTAAATCGTTGATTAAATAGTTGGACTATTAGAATCAAGATAAATTGAAAGATTGACATTTAAAACATAATCCTGGGGAAAATGTATTTAAATGGTTTAATTTTCAAATTGGAAATAAAATTTCAGGATAGTCCTGAAAACTAATAAGTTACTTTATTTGATAAAATAACATATTAGGCATAAGCCCGGAGTTAAGCAAATAGTAGAGCATGATATTTAGAATATTCATGTGATGATAATTTTGGTGCTTAATCCGTTATGCTTGCCAAATAGACTCCTTAATTTCTTAGTCAGAACTAAGGATTAGATCCTTAAAGTATGATAATGAAATTGAAGGATCTTCATAGATCTATTCTTAGATATTAGAAGTACTAAATTGCAATAGTAAACTCTTGGAGAGTTAATGGCTATACTCAAGGAGACAAATCCAAAGTTTGCAATAAGGCAAGAAGCGCAAGGCGCGTACCTTACTTCAACATCCCAGAAGGCCAAGGCTTGGCCAATGGCTTCTGGGGTGTGGAAAAGGGTAAAGGCAAAGTCATTATAATCTTCTGGGAAGATAAAGGACATATCCCAAGATGTCTGCCTAAATTATGGCAAACGGGATCGTGGAAGCGTGACTGCCGTATGAACAATGCATACATGAAGGAATTGAAGAACATGCAAGACTCTGACTTCAAATATGTTTGTCATTAAATATTTTCACTACTAGTATTAAAATTGGATTTTAGATACTGTGTGTGGTACATAAATATGTAATGATGTGCCGAATCTGCTATGAGCAGGATACCGACTTCAATTGAGATTAACCTACGGATCGAAAATGGGACGACAATCACCGTTTTAACCGTAGATACCTAAGTTTAGGAACTACCCTTCGGGTGTGTACTTAAATTAGGAAACTGTTACAATGTAACTAGTTTGACTAGATACATTATCTCTATATCAGGGTTTAACCTGTTGCGGGTATACCTTTATATTCTAGAACACTAAAGTATTTTATTTTATAAAGATGATATTGAGATAAACACATTAGATGTGAATAACAACATTTATATTTTGAATATAAACAAATCTCAAACATATAACATGACAAACAAATATCTCAAACTGATTTAATAAGTTGAAACTTGTATGTGGCATTGTTGTCTAGGACACAAATAAACAAGACTCGTATATCCACACTTTCGAAGAGTGGGTACTAGGACTAATTTGATTCTATTAAAATAAAGTCTACGAATCTAGTTTATTGGGCAAAGTGCCTAAAACACCTTTACTTGGTAAAAGTGCAATTGCCACCGATCTGGTAGCCCTAGTTCATAGTGAAGCAAGTGGGCCCATGTCTAGCTAGGCTAGAGGTGGATATGAATATTTCGTGACCTTTACGGATGTGGCATCGCGTTATGGTTATATGTTTCTTTTGAAACACGAATCGAAAACTTTTACAGTTTCGACACGAAATAAACAAACAGATCGGCTAAAGTATTAAACCATCACGGTTATACCATGATGAAAATACTTAAGCAATTAGTTTCTAATATACTTGAAAGAGTATAGTATTCTTTCAATGGGGACTCCTTCTGGAACACGTCAATTTGACGGTGTGTCCGAACGCATAAACCGAATTTTGTTAGACATGATAAGGTTAATCATGAGTCGCTCTGAGCTACCATTTCCTTCAACGGATACGTATTAACATTGCAAAAATTATTTTGAATAAGGTTCCAAAATCTGTTTGACAGAATTCATATTAGATATGAACAGGAAAGAAACCGGGTTTCTCATTCCTGAAGATTTGGGTATGCTGGGCATATGTTTGGATGATACCAAACTAGAACCCAAATCAGATAAGTGCCCAAGTTGTAGGTTATCCTAGGGAAACCAAAGTATAGTACTTATACAACTCACAAGAGAATAATTTAATTATTGCTCGCCATGCGATTTTCCTAAGAGGAATACCGATATGCAGTGGTAAGTGGGAGGATAGTAAAACTCGATGAAAATCGGAGTAATACTATTCCAGGCACTGAATCTTAATGGGACATAAATATTTCATCAAGGATGAAACTATACCAATAATATTCGAATACACAAGAACCGCGTTAGTCGGAGAGAGTCAGAAAACAATCTGGGGTATGAGTTTCTGATCTCACCTCATAAAGATGTTAATCTTATTAAGGAATACAAACTGACTACGTATAAGGAAGTGATACAAGGTATCGACTCCCTATTATGGCAAAGTGCCATGAAGTCCGAAATGGATCCCATGTATACCAACTATGTTTGGACACTAGTTGATGTACCGCAAGGCATTGTGCCCATAGTTACTATATAAGTCTTCAAGGAAGACATACATGGAAGGCAACATACCAACGTACTAAGCTAGGCTTGTAACGAAAAGGTATCGTTATCAACATTATGTCGATTACGATGAAATCTTTTAACTGTTGCCACGGTAAATCCATTTGGATAATGCTTGCTGACGCTGCATGATTCATTTATGAAATATGACAGCTGAATGCCAAAACCGCTTTCCTTAAACGGAAACCTTTTGGAGGATGTTTATAACATCCTGACGGTTTTTTCTTACCAATAACTAGAAAACAAGGTTTTCAAGGTTATTCGATCTATGAATGGATTGAAGTAAGCATCGGGTTCTTGGAACTATCGTTTTGATGTAATCATAATGGTGTATGATTTAATTCAAAACGAAATTGATTCTTGTGTAAATAAGGAGGTTAGTGGGAGCGCACTGACAGTGAATGTCCTAAGTAATGATGACATGTCATTTCTTGGAAATGACATTCCCATAAAAAAATCGGTGAAAGCTTGGCTTTCATGAAAAATTCTCCTTAGAATTCTTGGGAGAAACAACCTTTATTCTAGGAATAAAGATCTACTGGGATAGATTTAAAGTTTTTAATACTCTCTGAGAACTCGTACATTGAAAAATGTACGCGACCTGGTGTCTCAAACGCTTTGAGCATATGGAGTCACAAACAGGCCAATCCAAGTGATAGTCACTGGATTGAAGTTAAGAACATCCTTAAGTATCTTAGAGAACTAATGATGATGTCTTAAACTATGGAGAATGAGAACTTGAAGTGACTGGGTCTACTACTGCAAGTTTTCTAAACCGATAAAACGACTACAAATCGTAAAAACAGTACTATAGAGTTTGAATAACGGAACAGTGAGCTGGAAATCTTCCAAGCAAGATAATGTTACAGAATAAACAACTAAAGCGGGTTATTACTGCAGCTGAGGCAGCAATAGAATCCATTTGGGTCGAAATAAATCTAATTAGATTAGATATAGTTCTGTTAGCAACTGAGCTAGGCTACAGCGCAGACTAAAGAATTAATGGTCTCATCAACGATCCAGATATATACTTCACTATTCATCTGATTCGTTCAGATCATACATCGTAGCGATGTGATGATCATATAAATCGCATCAGATGATAGTCATGTAAATCCGCTGACGAAAGTCTTTCCTCAGCAGTTTGAGCGAACCGTACATAGTTCGGGTGTAGGACACGTGAGTGATTGGCTATAAGCCAAGTGGGAGAATTTTGGACAGTTATGACCAATAGCGTCACTATTTGTACAGATCATGGTGTTTGTGTACAAATTAACTATGTGACAATGAGATTGCTCTCTTATCATTTGTGATTAGATCACCAAGATAAATGATAGGAGGTCCATATGATTAGTTCTTGGATTGAGATGATATGAGAAAGTATCAATCAATGAAGGTTTAATCATTAAATATCCCTAGTTAGAGTATTATCGAGATTGGACATTGATAATGCGTAAAAGACTAGTATTACACTTGTGCGCGTTGTGAGGGCATAACGACATAGTTCTCATATATTTGGGTATAAGATACTCATGCAAGTGTAGTAGGAGGTTGTGTTTTACCGATGGTACAGAAAACAGCTTCGCTCTGGATAGAGCCCTCAGAATTCCATTGGTAGTATGACTATGTGTCTATGGAAGTCCGAATCAGGGTATGTGTATTTGGTCTTAACCTGAGACTTGCACCGCTAATACTTGCGACAATCAATGTACTTTTGTTTTAGGTCGTCCAGGGCTTTAACAGGTTTTGTGTATGCCTCTGCTGGGTATATTGAGAATCGTAGTGTGTTGGGTGTGATGTCAAGACGGAAGTATCACTCCAGTCATAGTGGAGATGATGGTCACGTAGGATACGGAACTGGTTCTCTTATGTACTGCAGTCATCGGGATAAAATGACTAGGTCATGTTTATCCGATTATAGAGACTAGTTACCAGAGATCCGATATGTGCTTCGTACGGGGCAGACACAATTCCAGCCCCAAGCCTAGCATGTGACATCCGATACTGGATCAAAATATGCAAAACTACGTATACTACGCCTGATATAGATCCTTTATTCCTCTAAGGATATTTCTGGAGAATTGGGTAGGCATTGCGCTTTGCTAGAAGCCAACCTTGTCTTGTAATTCGGTACAAACGTAGTACGAGGTACTTACGTGTTCGGATAGTCTGATGACCGACTTTACTGCCAACATATCCGGGGATCTCATGGGTCGCTTCCCAAAGATTCACCGATGACGTATGACTCGCACTCTAAATTAATCTAGTATTAATTATTGATTGTCGCAAGGCCTAGCACGTGACTATCCGATACTGGGCCGATATGCACGATACTACTGTATACTACGCCTGATACAGATCTATATATTCCTGTAAGAATATTTCCGGAGAATTGGGTAGGCATGGCGTTTTGCTAGAAGCTAACCTTGTCTTGTGAATCGGTAAAACGTAGTACTTGGTACTTACGTGTTCGGATAGTCCGACGACCGTATTTACTGCCAACATATCCAGGGATCTCATGGGTCGCTTCCCAATGATACACCGATGACGTATGACTCGCACTCATAATTAATCTGGGATTAATTTGATGAGAGAGAAAATTAATCTGAGATTAATTACGGAGATATTTTATATGGGATAAAATATCGTCTAAAGAGAGAAAACGATTGATTTAGAATTAATCGGGTAAATTGATATATTTGATATATCAATCGTAATTGGATTTCGACGCGAAATTAAAATTAGATTTTAATTCGGGCGAGCGAATTAATTTAGAATTAATTCGTTAGCGACGTGAATAGTGACTTCGCTAGGCGTAATCATTTAATTACGACGCGACGGAATATTCGTTAATTTAGAATTAGCGAACTCGAGCCCGAGATTATTTGCGAGCGCATTCGTATTTCGAATTCGAGTGCGGCAAATCAATCAAGCGTTAAATCGCTAGTCGCATCTAGCGTCACATCAAACGTCAAATCAAATGTCACTTTGAGTGATGTGACAACTTGTCACTTGATTGAATGAAAGATGTGACTTGATGTGAGTTAGTGGAGTGGTTGGAATGTTGGTAAATGAATTGATTTTAGAAATCAATTAAATGATTTACACCATTTGACTTTTGGAAAATTAATTGGTAAATCATTAATATATTTTGGAAAATATATAAACCAAACATTTACACTTTTCTAATCCAACTAACACATAATCTTCATCTCTTTTTCTCTCCTAAAGCTCACGCACAAGGTAGTGAACTGCCACTGCTTGGGCGAAAATGGTGAGCCAATTTTGAGGATTTTGTGGCAAAATCCAAGTGCTAGCACACTCCTAGGAGACATACGAAGGTGTTAGGGAAACTCACCCACGAGCCGGGAATCAAACGACGAAGATTCGAAGCTCAAAAAGTGAACCAAAACTGAAAAACGTGAGGCAGTGGACTGGTCACTGCAGTGCGTTTTTGGTTTTGGAGGAGCAAAATCAATTTTTTCTTCACCAAATCGTCTCGAACCGATCAATGTAAGTATTCCGCAACTTCTTTGATATGTATTTCACACTTATTTCATGCTTGTTTGATGATCTTGGGACCTAGAATAAAACCAACAATGGCATCAAGAGCCTAGGTTCAAGCATGAAATTTTTAGGGCTTAAAATTGGGTAAATTGATTTTGAGCATGATTTGGTTAAATGTTTGATTAGAGCATGTTAAATGATGTTGAATTGAAGTTTGATTGGATCAATTTCATGAAAATTGATTTGGAATAATTTTCCCCAAAATATATGTGTTGGCCGAAAGTTTAGGGTTATTTGGAAATTTGGAATTTTTTGATTTTGATTCATTGGATGAATTGGAATCATATAGGATGATGTTAATTTAAGATTAATTGGATTGAATTTTGAATTGAACAAAAATCCCCAATTTCCTTAAGGTGGCCGAATGCATTATGCCCTATAATGTCTTGGATTTTTTGATTTTTGAACATTGGATGTGTATGAAATCATTCGGGAAGTTAATTCGATGTCGATTGTGTAATTAATTGGATTGAATTCAAATCGGATAAAATTACCTTCTTTGGCCGAGACTGAAGACTTGGAAGCATGGTAAATGGGTTTGATTTTTCATCAAAGTGTGTTGGACATGTGATGATGATGTTTAGCATGATTAATTGGACTAATTAATGTTTTGGAAATATTGAATTTGGATGATTAATCATGTAATGCACTTTAGGTAATTAAATTGCGAAATTGGATTTGTGTAATTTAATTAATTAGGCCCTTAAATTGGATTTGGGCTTATTATGTTGTAAATGGGCTTATTGGGCTTTGTTGTACAAAGTTGGATTTGGACAAATTGGATTGGATCCAATTGGGGCCCAAAGCCACTTCCGTTAAGCCCAAATACAACTTATAAACCTTTAAAGTTTAATTGGGCCTAATGGGCCTAAATTGATTTCTGGGCTTATGGGGTTACTCCTTGATTGGGCTTTGGTTGCCGAAGCCCACGCCTTAAAGAAATTAATTAAAGCCCATTAGACTTGAATTGAATGACGTTGGACGTTAATCGGGCTTTGAGACCCGACACGATTAAATTTGGAATTTAGTCGTTAAAGGTTTATTAAATAAAGTGTAATATTTAATTTGGAATTGAATAGTGAATTAGTATTAAATACATGTTAAATTGGATTTAATGATGTAGTTTAATTTAATTCAAGAATTCGTACTTTGAGTACTTATTCGCAAAACGAGTTTGACTCGACCAAAATCAAATCGTTGTTTGAACATTGGATGATCACATAATTATCAGATTAATTAATTTGATTAGATTGATTGATAGCATGCTTATGTGTGAATACGTGGTTGTGATGAATGAATAATGTATATCAGATGGATATTAGTCGGGTGGGGCAATTTTGGAAATTGTTGTAATAAATTCGATTTATTAAATTGGACTTGCGTGTCCAGCCTTATCACCTCTATTCTCTTTGTATTCTCTTTCACCTATTCCCCTCAATGTAAATGAGGTTTCTTTAGAAGTGTAGTGTAAAGGTGGTAGAGTGTAAGAAGTAGAAGTAACAAGTGCTAGCTTGAGTGAGAAAGGGAGAGATTTGATCTAGGATCAATGTGTTAAGTATCCATCCGCATATCATTATTATTTTATTTCATTTTACTTTATTATGTATTTAGAATGCATGTTTAAGGGTGTATGATGATGAGACCTTAACAAAGATAATGAAATTGGTAGCCAATTTGCACGCGAAAAGCCCTCATCAAATATCATGCGTCTTTTCCTTCCATTGAGTGATTCTTACTCAAGATCCTAGATTGGCATGGGTTGTTGGCCAAAGTCAAGCCCTTGTCCGTCGAAGATGTGTTTGAATCACGAGGCTTTGTTCCATATTGGTGTCTTGTCCAAGTTGTGGTTTGTTGGCCAAAGTCAAGACCACTTCTTGTCCATCGACATTGATTACGAAGCTTCCATGGTCAATGGGTCCGCGCTTGACTGGGATCATCAGGTTTGTTGTGCCAAAGCCAAGGCCTAGTTGATTCAGAGGAAAAAGGTTAGGGTATATATTGGATATATAGGCATATATAAGATATATGTTTAGGACTTGGATGTCCACCTACTGGATCTAGGAGTTGGATTAGATCCAATTGATCTTAGAGATCTACCTAGTTAATTATCATACAATTTGTTGGCCAAAGTCAAGATTGTGTGATATTTAACGGGATCCTAGCCCACTAGGAAACACGGTTCCCGAGTACTCGACAGAGGGTTAGAGGCTCGACGAAAAATAGTGGGAGGCAAGAATTGAATTTGCAATATTCGTTCAATTACTCGCCATACGCGCTCATTCAAATATCACTCGTCATATAAATTAAATGTTAGTTGGACTAATATTTAAATTGTTGTTTTAATAAACAGTTGGACTGTATTATAGTTGATTATATATAATTGGATTATATTAATCAATATATTTGAATTAATTAATTTCAGTTTACAGTTGATTTTATAATTGGATTATAGTAATCAATGTAATTGAGGTTAATAATTTGGATTATATTTGATTATATAGTTGGACTATTATAATCATTATATATATATAGTACCACTAATCGTTGATTAAATAGTTGGACTATTGTAATCAAGATAAAATTGAAAAGTTGGATATTTAAAATATAATCTGGGATTAAAATATTTTAAATGATTTAATTTTCAAATTGGGAATAAATAATAGGTTACTTTATTTGATAAAATAACTTATTATACCTTAAGCCCAAAATTAAGCAATATAAGTAGAGCATAAAATCTTTGGAAGATTTATGTGATGATGACTTTAGTGCTTAATTTAATATACTTGTCATAAATCTAATTTTAGATTTAAGAAGTATTAAAATTGCAATTTATAATTCTTGGAGAATTAATTGACTATTCTTGAGGAGATGATAAAGTCAAAATTTGCAATTGGGCATGTAGCACGAGGTGCACATTGTTTCGATATTCTAAAAACCCAAGGCTTGGCCTAAGGTTCCTGAAATATTGAAAAGGATAATTGACATATCCCAAAGTGACTACCATTTGGATATGGCAGACACGAAGGAATTAAAGAAAGGGCAAGGCTCTTACTTTAAAAATGATTGTCAAAGTTATGTTCACTACTAGTATTGAAATTAGATTTTAAAAACTTAGTGTGGTACATAAAATATATGTATTGATGTTCAGAATCTGCTTTGAGCAGGATACTGACTTCAAGCTGAGATTGCTCTGCGAATCGGAAACGGGACGGAAGTCGCGTGTTGTTTCGACCGTAGATACCTAAGTTTAGGAACTACCCTTCGGGTGTGTACTTAAATTAGGAACTGTTATAATGTAACTAGTTTGACTAGAGACATTATCTCTATATCAGTGTTTAATCCATTGTGGATAAACCTTTATATTCTAGAACACTAAGTGTTTCATTATATAAAGATGATACTGAGATAAACACATTAGATGTGAATAACAAAATTTATATTTTGAATATAATTAAAATCTCAAACATATAAAATGACAAATAAATAGCTCAAATGATTTGATCAATAGAGACTTATTTGTGGCATTGTTGTCTGGGACACAATTAAACAAGACTCGTATATCCGCACTTTTGAAGAGTGGGCACTAGGACTGATTTGACTATTCAAATAAAGTCTACGAATCTAGTTTGTTAGGTAAAGTACCTAAAACACTGTTACTTGGTAATAGTGTAAGTGCCACCGATCTGTTAGCCTATTCATGGTGAAGTTAGTGGGCCCATATCTAGCTAGGCTAGATGTGAACATGATGTTTCGTGACCTTAACGGATGTGGCATCACGTTATGGTTATGTGTTTCTTTTGAAGAACACAGATCAGAAACTTTTAGAGTTTCGACACGAAGTAGATAAACAGATCGACTATAGTATTATGCCGTCACGGTAAGACCGTAATGAAAATACTTAAGCAGTTAGTTTTAACATACATGAAAGAGTATAGTATTCTTTCAGATGAGGACTCCTCCCGAGACACGTCAGTTAGACGGTGTGTCCGAACAAAAACCGAATTTTGTTGGACATGATAAGGTTTATCACGAGTCGCTCTGAGCTATCATTTCCTTCAACAAGATATGTATTAACAGTGCAAAACTTATTTAGAATAAGGTTCCATATAAATCTGTTTGACAGATATCATATTGGATATGAACAGGAAAGAAAACATGGTTTCTCATTCCTAATAATTTGGGTATGCCGGGCATAACGTTTGGATGATACCAAACTAAGGACCCAAATTGGATAAGTGCCAAATATAGGTTTCCTAAGGGAAACCATAAGTATAGTACTTTAAATCTCGCATGAGAACAATATGATTGTTGCTCACCATGCGGTTTTCCAAAGAGGAATACCGATATGCAGTGGTCAGTGGGAGGATAGTGATACTCGATGAAAATCGGAGTAATACTATTCAAGGCACGAAGTCCATAATGGAACACAAATAGTTCATCAAGGATGAGAAACTAAACCATTAATCTTCAAATACACAAGAACCGCGTAGATCGGAGAGAATCAGAAAACAACCTGGGGTATGGGTTTCTGAAGTAACCCCTTAAAGATGTAAATCTTATGGAGGTATACCAACCGACTACGTACGAGGAAGTGATACAAGGTATCAACTCCCTTTTATGGCAAAGTGCCATGAGTCCGAAATGGATTCCATGTATAACAACTGTTTGGATACTAGTTGTTGTACCGCAAGGCATTGTGCCTATTGGTACTGTAAACGTCTTCAAGGAAGACATACATGGATGGCAACATACCAACGTACAAAGCTAGGCTTGTGACGGAAAGGTATCGTTATCAACGTTATGTTAATAACGGTTCAACCTTTTACCTGTTGCCATAGTAAATCCATTTTGATGATGCTTATTGATACTGCATATTTCATTTATGAAATGTGTCAGTTAAGATCAAAATCGCCTTCCTGAAAAGGAAACCTTTTGGAGGATGCTTACAACATCCTGACGATTTTGTATAACCGACAAACAAGGTTTGCGGGTTATTCGATCCATGTTTGGATTGAAGCAAGCATAAGGTTCTTGGAACCGACGTTTTGAAATAATCATAATGGTTTATGATTTGACTCAAAACGAAATAATTCTTGTGTATATAAGGAGGTTAGTGGGAGCGCACTGACAGTGAAATTCCCATAAAGCAATTGGTGAAGCTTGGCTTTCATAGATATTCTCCGTAGAATTCTGGGGAGTAACAACCTTTATTCAAGGAATAAAGATCTACTGGGATAGATTTGGAGTTGTTAACACTCTCTGGGAAATTGTACATTTAAAATGTACTTGATATGGTGTCTCATACGCTTTGAGCATATGGAGTCACAATCAGGACAATCCAAGTGATAGTCACTGGATTGAAGTTTGGACATCTATTAGTATCTTAGAGAACTAAAGATGTTGTCTAAAACTATGGAGAAGGAGAACTTGAAGTGACTGGGATCACTGCTGCAAGTTTCCAAACAGTTTAATACTACGGTACTATAAAGTTTGAAAACGGGACAGTGAGCTGGAAATCTTCCGAGCAAGATACTGTTGCCGAATAAAACAACAATGCGGATTATTGCTGCGGCTGAGGCAGCAATAGAAGCCATTTGGGTCGATAATAAATCTAATTAGATTAGATATAGTTCTGTTAGCAGCTGAGCTAGGCGTCAGCACAAGGCTAAGGAATTAAAGGTCTCATCGACGATCCAGATATATACTTCTATATTCATCTGATTCGTTCGGATCATACATCGTGGCGATGTGATGATCGTAAAATCGCGTCAGACGATAATCATGGAAAATCGCTGACGAAAACCTTTTCTCAGCAATTTGAGCGAACCGTACATAGTTCGGGTGTGTACGACACTTGAGTGACTGGCTATGTGCCAAGTGGGAGATTGTTGGATAATATGACCCATAGCGTCACTATTTGTACAGATCATAGTGATGTTTGTACAAATTAACTATGTGACAAGGGAATTGCACTCTCATCATTTGTGATTAGATCACCTTAGATATATAAATGAAGAGAGGTCCATATGATTAGTTCCTGGATTGAGATTGATATGAGACAGTATCAGTCCACGAAGGATTAATCATTAAATATCCCTAGTCGTAGTATTATCGAGACTGGACATCGATAATGCGGAATAGGCTAGTATTGCACTTGTGCGCGTTGTGAGGGCACAACAGCATAGTTCTCATATATTTGGGTATTGGATACTCATGCAAGTGCGATAGGAGGTTGTGTTTCACCGATGGTACGGGAAACAGCTTCGCTCTGGATAGACCCCTCGGAATCCCATTGGTATTATGACTATGTGTCTATGGGAGTCCGACATCAGGGTAGGTGTGTATTTGGTCTTAACCTGAGACTTGCACCGCTAATGCTTACGACAATCAATATACTTTAGTTGAGGTCGTCTAGGACTCTAACCGGTTCTGTGTACGCCGAAGCTGAGTATATTGAGAATCGTAGAGTATTGGGTGTGATGTCAAGACGGAAGTATCACTCCAGTCATAGTGGAGATGATGTCACGCAGGATACGGTATTAGTACTCTGAGGTGCTGCAGCCATCGGGATATTATGACAAGGTCATTTATATCCGATTATAGAGACTAGTTACCAGACATCTGACATGTGCTTCGTACGGGGCAGACACTTATCCAGCCCCAGGCCTAGCACGTGACTATCCGATACTGGGCCGATATGCACGATACTACTGTATACTACGCCTGATACAGATCTATATATTCATGTAAGAATATTTCTGGAGAATTGGGTAGGCATGGCGTTTTGCTAGAAGCTAACCTTGTCTTGTGAATCGGTAAAACATAGTACTTGGTACTTACGTGTTCGGATAGTCCGACGACCGTATTTACTGCCAACATATCCGGGGATCTCATGGGTCGCTTCCCATGATACACCGATGACGTATGACTCGCACTCATAATTAATCTGGGATTAATTTGATGAGAGAGAAAATTAATCTGGGATTAATTACGGAGATATTTTATCTGGGATAAAATATCGTCTAAAGAGAGAAAACGATTGATTTAGAATTAATCGGGTAGGTAATTGATATATTTGATATATCAATCGTAATTGGATTTCGACGCGAAATTAAAATAGATTTTAATTCGGGCGAACGAATTAATTTAGAATTAATTCGTTAGCGACGTGAATAGTGATTCGCTAGGCGTAATCATTTAATTACGACGCGACGGAAAATTCGCTAATTAGGAATTAGCGAACCCGAGCCCGAGATTATTGCGAGCGCATTCGTATTTCGAATTCGAGTGCGGGTAACAATCAAGCGTCAATCGCTAGTCGCATCTTCATCACATCAAGCGTCAAATCAAATGTCACTTTGAGTGATGTGACAACTTGTCACTTGATTGAATGAAAGATGTGACTTGATGTGAGTTAGTGGAGTGGTTGGAATGTTTGGTAAATGAATTGATTTTAGAAATCAATTAAATGATTTACACCATTTGAGTTTTGGAAAATTAATTGGTAAATCATTAATATATTTGGAAAATATATAAACCAAACATTTACACTTTTCTAATCCAACTAACACATAATCTTCATCTCTTCTTTCCCATAAAGCTCACGCACAAGGCAGTGAACTGCCACTGCTTGGGCGAAAATGGTGAGCCAATTTGAGGATTTTGTGGCAAAATCCAAGTGCTAGCACACTCCTAGGAGACATACGAAGGTGTTAGGGAAACTCACCCACGAGCCGGGAATCAAACGACGAAGATTCGAGCTCAAAAAGTGAACCAAAACTGAAAAACGTGAGGCAGTGGACTGGTCACTGCAGTTGCGTTTTTGGAGGAGCAAAATCAATTTTTTCTTCACCAAATCGTCTCGACCGATCAATGTAAGTATTCCGCAACTTCTTTGATCTGTTAGCCTCGTCTAGTGATGATGTAAGTGGGGCTATGTCTAGCTAGGCTAAATGCGGAAATGAATGTTTCATGACCTTTACGGATGTGGCATCGCGTTATGGTTATGTGTTTCTTAGAAACACGAATCGGGAAATTTTAGAGTTTCGACACGAAATAGACAAACAGATCGGCTAAAGTATTAAAACCATCACGGTTTGACCATGATGAAAATACTTAAGCAGTAAGTTTCTCAATACTTGAAAGAGTATATTAATCTTTCAATGGGGACTCCTCCCGGAACACGTCAATTTGACGGTGTGTCCAAACGGAGAAAACGAATTTTGTTAGACATGATAAGGTTAATCATGAGTCGCTCTGAGCTACCATTTTCCTTCAAAGGGATAAGCATTAACAGTACAATACTATTTTGAATAAGGTTCTATGAAAATCTAAAATTGTTAGACATAATTTCATATTAGATATGAATAGAAAGAAACTGGGTTTTCTCACTCCTGAAGATTTGGGATGTGGGCATATGTTTGGATGATACCAAACTAGAACCCAAATCGGATAAGTGCCTAATTATTGGTTATCCTAGGGAAACCAAAGTATAGTACTATACAACTCACTTAAGAACAGTGTAATTGTTTTCTCGCGCCTGCGTTTTTCCTAAGAGGAATACCGATATGCAGTGGTAAGTGGGAGGATAGTAAAACTCGATGAAAATCGAAGTAATACTGTTCAAGGTACCTAGTCCTTAATGGAACACAAACAGTTCATCAAGGATGAAACTATACCACAATCTTCGAATACACAAGAACCACGTTAGTCGGAGAGAGAGTCAGAACAACCTGGGAGGTTTGGGTTTCTGATCTCACCTCATAAAGATGTCAATCTTATTGAGGAAGACGAACTGACTACATATGAGGAAGTGATACAAGGTATCGACTCCCCATTATGGCAGAGTGCCATGAAGTCCGAAATGGATTCCATGTATACCAACTATGTTTAGAGACTAGTTGATGAACCAGAAGGCATTGTGCCTATTGGTACTATATAAGTCTTCAAGGAAGACATACATGGATGGCAACATAACAACGTACTAAGCTAGGCTTGTAGCGAAAAGGTATCGTTATCAACATTGTGTCGATAACAATGAAACCTTTTACCTGTTGCCATGGATAAATCCATTTGGATAATGCTTGCTAATGCTGCATGTTTCATTCATGAAATATGGCAGCTGAACGTCAAAATCACTTTCCTTCAACGGAAACCTTTTGGAGGATGTTTATAACATCCTGACGGTTTTTGTCGTACCAAAACTAGCAAACAAGTTTTGCAGGTTATTCGATCCATGTTTGCATTGAAGAAAGCATTAGGT
The DNA here is from genome assembly GCA_019454045.1 of Zanthoxylum bungeanum. Lineage (NCBI taxonomy): Eukaryota > Viridiplantae > Streptophyta > Magnoliopsida > Sapindales > Rutaceae > Zanthoxylum > Zanthoxylum bungeanum. The sequence continues at coordinate 90,690 of SKCR01046160.1, read as the reverse complement.
TCTTGGAATTATCGTTTTGATGTAATCATAATGGTTTATGATTTAATTCAAAACGAAATGATTCTTGTGTATATAAGGAGGTTAGTTGGAGCGCACTGAAAGTGACTGTCCTAAATAATGATGATATGTCATTTCTTGGAAATGATATTCCCATATTACAATCGAAGAAAGCTTGGCTTTCATGAAAATTCTCCGTAGAATTCTTGGGAGAAACAACCTTTATTCTAGCAATAAAGATCTACTGGGATAGATTTAAAGTTATTAACACTCTCAGAGAACTCGTACATTGAAAAATGTACGTGACCTGGTGTCTCATACGCTTTGAGCATATGGAGTCACAAACGGGTCAATCCAAGTGATAGTCACTGGATTGATATTAAGAACATCCGTTAGTATCTTAGAGAACTAAGGATGATGTCTTAAACTATGGAGAATGAGAACTTGAAGTGACTGAGATCACTGCTGTAAGTTTCCTATCCGATAAAAACAACGGTACAATAAAATTTGAATAACGGAACAGTGAGCTGGAAATCTTCCAAGCAAGATACTGTTACCGAATAAACAACAAATGCGGGTCATTGTTGCGGCTGAGGCAGCAATAGAAGCCATTTGGGTCGATGATAAATCTAATTAGATTAGATATAGTTCTGAAAGCAGCTCAGCTAGGCGTCAGCACAAGCTAAAGAATTAATGGTCTCATCAACGATCCAGATATATACTTCGACTATTCATCTGATTCGTTCAGATCATACATCGTGGCTATGTGATGATCGAATGAATTGCATCAGACGATAATCATACAAATCCGCTGACGAAAGCCTTTCCTCAGCAGTTTGAGCGAACCGTACATAGTTCATATGTAAGACACTCGAGTGACTGGCTATAGGCCAAGTGGGAGATTATTGGACAGTTATGACCCATATCGTCACTATTTGTACAGATCATGGTGTTGTTGTACAAATTAACTATGTGACAAAGAGATTGCGCTCTTATAATTTGTGATTAGATCACCTAGATGTATAAATGATAGGAGGTCCCTATGATTAGTTCCTGGATTGAGATGATATGAGACAGTATCAGTCCTCGAAGGATTAATCATTAAATATCCCTAGTCGTAGTATTATCGAGACTGGACATCGATAATGCAGAATATACTAGTATTGCACTTGTGCGTTGTGGGAGCACAACGACATAGTTCTGATATATTTAAGTATTGGATACTTATGCAAGTGTGATAGAAGGTTGTGTTTACCGATGGTGCGGAAACAGCTTCGCTCTGGATGGACCCCTCGGAATTCCATTGGTAGTATGACTATGTGTCTATAGAAGTCCGATATCAGGGTAGGTGTATTTGGTCTTAACCTGAGACTTGCATCGCTAATACTAGCGACAATCGGTATGCTTTAGTTTTGGTCGTCCAGGGCTTTAACCGGTTCCGTGTATGCCTCTGCTGGGTATATTGAGAATCGTAGTGTATTGGTGTGATGTCAAGACGGAAGTATCACTCCAGTCATAGTGGAGATGATGTCACGTAGGATACGGTATTAGTGCTCTAAGTACTGCAGTCATCGGGATATTATGACTAGGTCATGTATATCCGATAATAGAGACTAGTTACCAGACATCCGACATGTGATTCGTACGGGGCAGACACAGTTCCAACCCCAGGCCTAGCACGTGACATTCGATACTGGATCGCAATACGCAATACTACGTATACTACGCCTGACATAGATTATATATTCCAGTAAGAATATTTCTGGAGAATTGGGTAGGCACGGTGCTTTGCTAAAAGCCAACCATGTCTGGTAAACGGTAAGCACGTGGTACTAGGTACGCACGTATTCGGATAATCCGATGACCGTATTTACTGCCAACATATCCAGGGATCTCTTGGATCGCTTCCCAAAGATTCACCGATGACAGTTGACTCAAATTAGAATTAATCTGGGATTAATTAAGAGAGAGAATTAATATGAGATTAATTAAGATGGAGAAAATTAATCTGGGATTAATTGAGGTATTCTTTAATCTGGGATTAAATGTGTTCGGAAGAGAGAGAACGAGATTAATTTGGAATTAATCGGTAGAATAAATTTAATAGTTAAATTTGATTTTTCTATTTAATTTATTCGTATGGGCTAAAATTAATATATCAGATATAATTATATTAATTGGATTTCATTACGAAATTAAAGTTGGACTTTAATACGAGCGAACGAATTAATTTAGAAATAATTCGTAAACGGCATTCGTAATATATTTACGAGGCGTCGTCATTTAATTAAATTAGATTTAATTATTTAGTGACGGAAATTCGTTTAATCGGATTAAATGAATTCGAGCCGTGGCAAACATTCGTAGAATCCATTTGGATTTTGAATTCAAATGTGGGGCCCACTTCACATGTGGTAGTTGGGAGGGTAGTTGGCATTTATGCCAAGCCACCAACCATCCAACTACCTTGTAATGGTTTTGGTAAGACCATTTACCCAACCACCCAGTTTAGGTGAAAAGGGTAAAAGGGATTTTACCAAAAGCCTTCTCTCTCTCTTCACTTCCAATACAACACTTGGAACAAAATGAAAAAAAAACCCTAAAATCCTCTCATCATGGGCGTGAACTATAGCCATCTCTTCTCTTTGATTTTGTTGCAAAATCAACAAAGCTAGCACTGCATGGAATCAACTAAGGTGATAGGGAAACCAACTCAAAGCATGGAATCAACACAAAGGAATGATCTGGAGATCTTCTTCTCAAAATTTAAAAGCTCAATCCATTCAATGTAAGTAATTCCGCAACTTATTTTGAATTTATGAACACCTTTCTTACTTATTAGATCCTGGGCATGTTCTAGGAACACTAACACTACCCTGATTTCGGACTTCCATAGACACATAGTCATACTACCAATGGAATTCCGAGGGGGTCTATCCAGAGCGAAGCTGTTTCCCATACCATCGGTAAAACACAACCTCATATTACACTTGCATGAGTATCCTATACCCAAATATACGAGAACTATGTCGTTGTGCCCTCACAATGCGCACAAGTGCAATACTAGTCTTTTACGTATTCATCGATGTCCAATCTCGATAATACTCTGACTAGGGATATTTAATGATTTATCCTTCGTGGAATGATACTGTCTCATATCATTCTCAATGCAGGAACAAATCACATGGACCTCATATCATTTATATATCTTGGTGATCTAATCACAAATGATAAGAGTGCAATCTCCTTTGTCACATAGTTAATTTGTACAACAACACCATGATCTGTATAAATAGTGACGCTATGGGTCATAATTGTCCAACAATCTCCCACTTGGCCTATAGCCAGTCACTCGAGTGCCTAACACCCGAACTATGTACGGTTGGCTCAAACTGCTGAGGAAAGGCTTTCGTCAGCGAATTTGCATGATTATCGTCTGATGCGATTTATTCGATCATCACATCACCACGATGTATGATCCGAACGAATCAGATGAATATCGAAGTATATATCTGGATCGTTGATGAGACCATTAATTCTTTAGCCTGTGCTCAAACATAGCTCAGCTGCTAACATAATTATATCTAATCTAATTACATTTGTTATCGACCCAAATGGCTTATATTGCTGCCTCAGCTGCAGCAATAACCCGCATTTGTTGTTTATTCGGAAACAGTATCTTGCTTGGAAGATTTCCAGCTCACTGTTCCGTTATTCAAACTGTATAGTACCGTTTGTGACTTATAGTCGTTTAATTGGTTTAGGAAACTTGCAATAGTGATCCCAGTCACTTCAAGTTCTCCTTCTCCATAGACTAAAACAGTATCCTTAGATCTCTAAGATACTAAAGGATATTCTTAATATCAATCCAGTGACTATCACTCGGATTGGCCTGTTTGTGAATCCATATGCTCAAAGCGTATGAGACACCAGGTCGCGTACATTTTTCAATGTACGGTTTCACGGAGAGTTTTCTCGAAAGCCAAGCTTTCACCAATTGTTTTATGGGAATGTCATTTCCATGAAATGACATATATTATCTTTATTTATAGGACAGCCACTGTCAGTGCGCTCCCACTAACCTTCTTATATACACAAGAATCATTTCGTTTTGAATTAAATCATACTCCATTATGATTACATCAAAACGGTAATTCTAAGAATCTATGCTTGCTTCAATCCACCCATGGATTGAATAACCCGCAAACCTTGTTTGCTAGTTAAGGTACGACAAAACCAACAAGATGTTGTAAACATCCTCCAAAAGGTTTCCTTTTTAGGAAAGTGATTTTCCCGTTAAGCTGACATATTTCATAAATGAAACATGCAGCATTAGCAAGCATTATCCAAATGGATTTACCGTGGCAACAGGTAAAAGGTTGAATCGAAATCAACACAATATTGATAACGATACCTTTCCGCTAAAAGCCTATCTTTATACGTTGGTATGTTGCCATCCATGTATGTCTTCCTTGAAGACTTATACAGTACCAGTAGGTACAATGCCTTGCGGTTCTTCAACTAGTATCCAAACATAGTTGATATACATGGAATCCATTTTGGATGTCATGGCACTTTGCCATAATTGGGAGTCGATACCTTGTATCACTTCCTCGTACGTAGTCAGTTGGTATACCTCAATAAGATAGACATCTTTATGAGGTGAGATCAGAAACCCATACCCCATGTTATTTTCTGACTCTCTCCGACATACACGGTTCTTGTGTATTTGAAGATTAATGTTATAGTTTCATCCTTGATGAACTATTTATGTTCCATTAAGAATCGGTGCCTTGAATAGTATTACTCTGATTTTTCATCGAGTTTTACTATCCTCCCACTTACCACTGCATATCGGTATTCCTCTTAGGAAAATCGCATGGCGAGTAACAATCTAATTGTTCTCTTGTGAGATGTATAAGTACTATACTTTGGTATCCCAATGATAACCTACAATTGGCACTTATCCTTTTTGGGTTTTAGTTTGGCATCATCCAAACATATGCCCAACATACTTAAATTATCAGGAATGAGAAAACCCAGTTTCTTTTCTGTTCATATCTAATATGAAATCTGTCAAATAGATTTTATGGAACTTTATTCTAAATAAGTTCTGCATTATTAATGCTTATCATTTGAAGGAAATGGTAGCTAAGAGTGATTCATGATTAACCTTATCATGTCTAACAAAATTCGGTTACTCAGTTCGGACACACCGTCAATTGACGTGTTCCGGGAGGAGTCCTCATAGAAAGAATACTATACTCTTTCTAGTATATTAGAAACTTATTGCTTAAGTATTTTCCATTACGGTCTTACCGTGATAGTTTAATACTTTAGCCGATCTGTTTGTCTATTTCGTGTCGAAACTCTAAAAGTTTCCGATTTGTGTTTCAAAAGAAACACGTAACCATAACGCGATTCCACATCCGTAAAGGTCATGAAATATTCATTTCCACCTCTAGCCTAGCTAGACATGGGCCCACTTGCTTCACTATGAACTAGGGCTAACAGATCGGTGGCATTTACACTTTTACCAAGTAAAGGTGTTTTAGGCACTTTGCCCAATAAACCAGATTCGTAGACTTTATTTGATTGGGATGAAATCAGTCTGAGTACCCACTCTTCGAAAGTGTGGATATACGATTGTTGTTTAATTGTGTCCACGACAACAATGCCACATTTAAGTTTCTTACTGATCAAATCAGTTGAGCTATTTGTTTGTCATGTTATATGTTTGAGATATATTTATATTCAAAATATAAATACTGTTATTCACATCTAATGTGTTTATCTCAATATCATCTTTATATAATAAAACACTTTAGTGTTCTAGAATATAAAGGTTCACCCGCAGCGGGTAAACACTGATATAGAGATAATGTATCTAGTCAAACTAGTTACATTATAACAGTTTGCTAATTTAAATACACACCCGAAGGTAGTTCCTAAATTAGGTATCTACGGTTAGAACAGCGACTTTCGTCCCGTTTCCAATCCGCAGATTAAATCTCAATTGAGGTCAGTATCCTGCTCATAGCAGATTCTGAACATCAATATATATTTATATCACACTAAGTATCTAAAATCCAATTTTAATACTAGTAGTGAATATATTTATGACAAACATATTTGAAGTCAAGCCTTGCTTGTCTTCAATTCCTTCATGTCTGCTTTGTTCAAACGGCAGTCACGCTTCTGCGATCCCGTTTGCCACATTTACGCAGACATTTTGGGATATGTCATTTATCTTCCTAGAAGATATAATGATTTTGCCTTTGCCATTTTCCATATTCCAGAAGCCTTTGGCCAAGCTTGGGTTTCTTAGAATATCAAAGTAAGTTGCTCCTTGCGCTACTTGCCTAATTGCAAACTTTGACTTTGTCTCCTTGAGAATAGTCATTAACGCTCCTATAGATTTATGAAGATCCTTCAATTTCTTTATCATACTTTAAGGATCTAATCCTTAGTTCTGATTCAGAAATAAAGAGTCTACTACGACAAGCTAAATGGATTAAGTACTAAAGTTATCATCACATAAATCTTCCAAAGATTATGCTCTACTATTTGCTTAACTCCAGGCTTAGGCTTAATATGTTATTTTATCAAATAAAGTAACTTATTATTTTCCAGGACCATCCTGAAATTTATTCCCAATTTGAAAATTAAACCATTTAAATACATTTTCCCCATGATATATTTTTAAATGTCAATCTTTCAATTTAATCTTGATTCTAATAGTCCAACTATTTAATCAACGATTTCGGTACTATTTATTATAATGATTACTATAGTCCAACTATTAATCAACTATAATTTAATAGATTAAAATCAATTATATTGATTACTATAATCCAATTATAAAATCAACTATAAGTGAATAGTTTGAATATAGTCCAACTATTTATTAAAAAAAAACATTTAAATATTAGTCCAACTAACATTTAATTTATATGACGTATGATATTTGTTTTGAGCGCGTATGGCAAGTAATTAAACGAGTATTGCAAATTCAATTCTTGCCTCCCACTATTTTTCGGCGAGCCTCTAACCCTCTGTCGAGTACTCGGGAAACCGTGTTTCCTAGTGGGCTAGGATCCCGTTAAATATCACACAATCTTGACTTTGGCCAACAAATTGTATGATAATTAACTAGGTAGATCTCTAAGATCGATTGGATCCAATCCAATTCCTAGATCCGGTAGGGGAACATCCAAGTCCGAAACATATATCTTATATACGCCAATATATCCAATATACTGCCTAACCTTTTTCCTCTGAATCATCTAAGCCTTGGCTTTGGCACAACAACTTAGTGATCCTAGTCAAGCGCGACCCATTGACCATGAAAGCATCGTAATCAATGTCGATGGATAAGAAGTGGTCTTGACTTTGGCCAACAAACCACAACTTGGACAAGACACTGATATGGAACAAAGCCTTCGTGATTCAAACACATCCTCGAAGGACAAAGGCCTTGACTTTGGCCAACAAGCTAATGCCAGTCTCGGATCTTGAGTGAGAATCACTCAATGGAAGGAAAGACGCTTAATATTTTACGAGGGTTTTTCGCGTGCAAATTGGCAACCAATTTATTATCTTTGTTAAGGTCTCATCATCATACACCCTTAAACATGCATTCTAAACACATAATAAAGCGCGTATAAATAAATAATAATGATATGCGGATGGATATTTTACACATTGATCCTAGATCAAATCTCTCATTTTCTCTCTCCCGCTAGCACATGTATTACTTCTACACGTTACACTACACTTCTAAAGAAACCTCATTTACATTGAGGGGAATAGGTGAGAAGAGAATACAATGAGAAATGAGGTAATAAGGCTGGACAAGCAGGTCCAATTAATAAATTCCAAATTTATTACAACAATTTCTAAAATTGCCCCACCCATCTAATATCCATCCGATATACATTATTCATGCATCGCAATCATGTATTCACACAAGCATGTTATCAATCAATCTAATCAAATTAATTAATCTGATAATTAGTGATCATCCAATGTTCAAACAACGATTTGATTTTGCTCGAGTCAAACTCGTTTTGCGAATAAGTACTCAAAGTACGAATTCTCGAATCAAATTAAACTACATAATTAAATCCAATTCAATTTGTATTTAATTCTAATTCGCTATTTAATTCCAAATTAAATACTACACTTTATTTGACGAAGCTTTACGACTTAAATTCCAAATTTAATCGTTACGGGTCTCAAAGCCCGATTAATATCCAATATTAATTTAATTAAAGTCCAATGGGCTTTTAATTAATTTCTTGAGGCGTGGACTTTTGGTTAACTCGTGTCAAACCGATAACCAAAGTCCAATCCGGGAATTACCCCATAAGCCTAGAAATCAATTTAGGCCCATTAGGCCCAATTAAACTTTAAAGGTCTATTAAGTCGCATTTGGGCTTTATGGAAGCGGTTTTGGGCCTAATTGGATCCAACCAATTTTGCCTAAAACCAACTTTGTACAACAAAGCCCAATTAGCCCAATTACAACACTTAAGCCCAAATCCAATTTCAAGCCCATTTAACTAAACACAAAAATTCCAAATTTAATATTTAGTTAAACTAAAGTGTATTAACATAATTAATCACCCAAATCAATATTTCCAAAACACCAAATTAGTACTAATTAATCATGCCATTTTCATCATCACATGTCCAATACATTTTGATTAAAATCAAACCCATTTCATGCTACATAAAGTCTCGGCCAAAGGGGATTATTTTGTCCAAATGAAATTCAATCCAATTAAATTCAATTCAACATTAAATCAATATCCCCAATTTATTTCCAACACATCCAATGATCAAAAAATCAAAAATTCACCAAGACATTTTAGGGCATATCTCTCGGCCAAGAAAGAAGATTTGGGGAAAAATGTTCCAAACATAATTTAATCAAATTGATCCAATCAATCCTCAATTAAACATGTATTAAGCATACTCAAACATCCAATTTATTCAAATCATGCTCAAATACAATTTACCCAAATTTTAAGCCTAAATTCGTTTCAAGCCTTTAACAACGCTCTGATACCATTGTTGGAGTTCTACGGTCCCAAGGATCGAATCAAAAGCATATAAACATGTGTGAATACAATTGAGAAAGTCGCGGAATACTTACATCGATCGGTTGAGCGACGCGACAAGCAATAAAATTCCATTTATGCTCGGTAGTGGACTCGGCAGTGAGCTGCAACCAGTCCCTATTTTCGGTCATCAAGCTTCAAGAATCCAAGCTCCAAGCTTCGTCAAATGATTCCCGGCTCATGGGTGGACTTCCCTATCACCTTCGCATGACTTCGTAGTGTGCTAGCACTCCCGATTTTGCAACAAAATCGCGACTTTAAGCTTCCCTATGGCTCTCGGGTTTTGACGGAAAACCAGAAGGTTTTTCAGCCCCTTGGGCGTGTAGAGAGGAAGAAGAAAGAGAGGAGAGAGAGATGTGTTTGGTAGATGGAAAGTGTATCTTATACACTTTATTTATTTTCCAAAAACAAAAAAATGATTTACCAAATTTTTTGATTTTCAAAATCAACTCACATCAATCATGAATAGTGACTGGCATCAATCACTCAAAGTGAAAGACATCCATCACTTGATTGACGAATGATGTGACGCTAGAAGCGACTAGCGATTTGACGCTTGATTTAACTTGCGTGCCGCACTCGAATTCGAAATGCGAATGCGCTCGCAAATAATCCCGGGCTCGGGTTCGCTAATTCCAAATTAACAAATTTTCCGTTGCGACGTAATTAAATCTATTTAATTAAATAATCATGCCTAACATAATTACTATTCACGTCACTAACGAATTAATTCTAAATTAACTCGTTCGCCCGAATTAAAATCTAATTTTAATTCCGCATCGAAATCTAATTTCTTTTAATATATCGAATATATTAATTTATCGATTAATTCCAAATTAATCGTTACTCTCTTTATTGATATTTTATCCCAGATAAAATATCTCCGCAATTAATCCCAGATTAATTTTCTCTCTCTCTTCTATTAATCCTAGATTAATTTAGAGTGCGAGTCATACGTCATCGGTGAATCTTTGGGAAGCGACCCATGAGATCCCCGGATATGTTGGCAGTAAAGTCGGTCGTCAGACTATCCGAACATGTAAGTAGCTCGTACTACGTTTGTACCGATTTACAAGACAAGGTTGGCTTCTAGCAAAGCGCCATGCCTACCCAATTCTCCGGAAATATCCTTAGAGGAATAAAGGATCTATATCAGGCGTAGTATTCGTGGTATTGCGTATGTCGATCCAGTATCGGATGATCACGTGCTGGAATTGTGTCTGCCCCATACGAAGCAAATGTCGGATGTCTAGTAACTAGTCTCTATAATCGGATAAACATGACCTTGTCATTTTATCCCGATAGCTGCAGCATTTAAGAGAACTAGTCTCGCATCCTACGTGACCATCATCTCCACTATGACTGGAGTGATACTTCCGTCTTGACATCACACCCAACATACTACGATTCTCAATATACCCAGCATTGCCGTACACAGAACTTGTTAAAGCCCTGGACGACCGCAACCAAAGTATATTGATTGTCGCAAGTATTAGCGGTGCAAGTCTCAGGTTAAGACCAAATACACCTACCCTGATTTCAGACTTCCATAGACACATAGTCATACTACTAATGGAATTCCGAGGGGGTCTATCCAGAGCGAAGCTGTTTCCCGTACCATCGGTAAAACACAACCTCCTATTACACTTGCATGAGTATACTATACCCCAAATATACGAGAACTATGATGTTGTGCCCTCACAACGCGCACAAGTGTAATACTAGTCTTTTACGTATTCATCGATATCCAATATAGATAATATTCTGACTAGGGATATTTAATGATTTATTCTTCGTGGACTGATACTGTCTCATATCATTCTTAATCCATGAACAAATCACAGGGACCTCCTATCATTTATAAATCTTGGTGATCTAATCACAAATGATAAGAGTGCAATCTCATTTGTCACATAGTTAATTTGTACAACAACACCGTGATCTGTACAAATAGTGACGCTATGGGTCATAATTGTCCAGCACAATAATCAAAGATCAGAGCATAAACCTTCCCTGGAAGACCTAATGAGCACGTTTGTTGCTAAAACTTTAGAGAGGTTTGAGAAGAATGAGTATAGGTTGAATAATATTGAAATGTACATAGGCAATATCGGAGCAACAATGAAGTTTTTAGAAGTACATATTCGGCATATTACTTCTTCCTTGGCTAATCAACAGAAATGAGTGTTTTCTAGCAATACCGAAGTCAATCCTAAGGAGCAGTGTCAGGCCTTACCCTCAGGAGTGGGAAAGAGATTAGAGATAGTCCTAAAGTCTTAGGCAGTAAAGAAAAAGAAGTGGCACTTTAAGAGGAAACAATAACAGAAAAAGAGAATAATGCATTAGCTCCTCCATATAAGCCACCACCCATCCCAAAGACACCTTTGCCATACCCTCATCGCTTTCAAAAGAAGAAATTAGACGCTCAGTTCACCAAGTTTCTTGACATATTTAAGAAGATCCATATAAACATTCCATTCGCAGATGTTTTGGAACAAATGCTAAACTATGTGAAGTTTATGAATGAGATAATGTCCAAGAAGAGGAAGCTGTCATATTTTGAAACAGTAGCACCCACAGAGGAGTGTAGTGCTATCATACGGAAGAAGCTCCCTCCAAAATTGAAGGATTCTGGCGGTTTTACCATACTTTACACTATTGGGAATCGATATTTTGTTAAGGCGCTATGCGATTTGGGTACTAGTATCAATCTTATGCCCTTATCCATCTACAAACAGTTGGGCATAGCTGAGGCAAAGCCAACCACAATCACATAACAGTTAGCAGAAAAATCTCTCACCTACCCACGAGGAATAGTAGAATATGTGTTGGTTAAAGTGGATAAGTTCTATTTTCATACTGACTTCCTTGTTCTTGATATAGAAGAGGATTATAGCGTTCCAATCATCCTTGGAATACCTTTCTTGGACACACACAGAGTTATCATTGATGTGTAGAAAGATAAGCTGAAAATGAGAGTTCAAGATAAAAAAGTCACCTTCACTGTTTTCTGAGCCATGTCAAGTCCTCAGAGTGATGAAGAATGTCACAAGATAGACACTATAAACATGAGAGTTGCAAGAGATAATGACCATGTGTTAGGCCCATCTACATGGAATCAAGTCAACATGCAGAGTGAGTCAGTAATCAAGCAACCAATGAGCATAATGTATCTATACAATGAAGATTCTTCGTAGCCAATCCTTAAACCACTCCCAAAGCGCCATAAAAGGAGGAAATCCGAAGTCAGTGATCACCTAAAGTTGATTCCTAGGAAGCTCAAAAAGTGGTCGAGCCAATTATATCACATGTGTAGTCAAAACTTTCAACCATCAGTAGACACTGGAGGGCCATCCATGGATAAACTGCCACGGCCTTCCAAGCTATCTTTTTCATGTCATAACAACCAGTGGATACAAAAGAAGAAGGCAAATGAGATTACCCGGTCCGCTACGTTGAAGCCACCATGACCATTTGGGTGGTTACGTCTGGCTGAAAAAGTTTGACTTAACGCTAGAGGGGAGACAACTCTTGCATTAGTTTATTTTTATTTTCTTCACTTTAGTTTTATTTTATTATCTGTTATATGTTTTAGTTTTTTTTTTTTTTTTACATTTTGCATGTGTATGTATGCAAGTGTTAGCGCAACCCACACAGCCTGCACAACCAAATTCTGACCTGTAGGAGCCTGATCAACTATATGTACGGTAGTGTTGTTCCTTACTTTTATTTCTTTATGTTTATCTTACATTTAGGACAAATCAAGTTTTAGTTTGGGGGTGTGTGCATGTAGTGATAGTTCATACTATTATATATATATATATATATATATTGTATTTTTAAGTCGTACGTAGTAAAGCATAAGTGTATTGATGAATTTTTTTTGCTTTAGATGAAATCTTAGAAACAATAAGTTCCCAATTGATTTTATCCGATGGATTGAGTATGTGATCTAGGTTAGACTCGTAAGCACCTAACAATAGGTTTTTGCAGTAAGAGCCTAGGAAGTTTTCAAAATGACTAGTTGAAGAAATTACTTGTTGATGAATTAGCGTTTGCTTAGATGTCTATCTCGATTTGCTAGTGTTATAATGCATGGTATAGATAAAAATAAAAGGAAAAAATTGATTGAAAAAGAATGAAAGCAAAAGGAATGAAAAGAAAAAAGAAGTTAAACCACCTAATCGATAAGAGTGAAACTACCCATGGGGAGTGTCAGGACCACCATGAGGAGAAATGCTACCTTAAATGGTAGGTGCTTTGAAACAAAAAGAAAGAAAAAGGAAGAAAAAAAGCGTACCATACTGAGCACATAATAGACTAATACAGAGTAATTTTGAGATATCTAGGTTGGTTTGACCCATCAGATCTCAATTTTTGAGAAGAAATCATTGAGTTGGCTTACTTAGGAGTAGAGCTGTTAATTGACCTTTAGACACACACACTTTGAGTCTGACTTAGATGATTTATTCAAGAAATTGGATTTAAGTTACGTTGAGTACTTCGAAGGTTCTCTGATTTCATTAGTAGGCATTCTTTGAGGACAATATATGCGTAACTATCAGGACTATTTTCTTTACTTTTATTATTTTTATATTTATTGCATGTGTGTGAATGACATTTGTGGGTGTCGTCGCTGTAAGCCCTCAAGAGACTATAACTCATCTACTAGGGCTATTTAGGGGTTTAAAGGTTTGTTGCATATGTTAAATGCAATCGTGATCCCTATGAAAGTGGCCTAGTTAATTTCTTATTTTGTTTGTTTATTTTTATCTAGTTTTTATTTAGTCTTTTGCTCGAGACTAGCAAAATCTTAAGTTTGGGGTATTTGATAAGTGCGGTTTATACCCACTTATTCCTACATTCTTACCTTACTATTTTGTTAGATTATGTATCATTTAATATATTATGTATTTTAAAGTTTGTTTTATGTTTTATAAGTAGGAAGCATTTAGACATGGATCTTAGAGCAATTTTATGTGTTTTAGGACCTTACGGACGCATTAGAAGCACGCGAGAAGAGCGAAAAATGCAGAAAATATCACACCAGAAGTGGCACCGCGACGACTCTTTAGCATTAGACCATAGTGATTTCCCGAGAGTTAGGCGTCGCGACGCCAATTCCGGCTCCGCGACACTGCAACAAAAGCCCAGAATCTTAATAAAGTCATATTTTACAAGCACAAGGACTCCAAGACTTCCCTATAAATATAGAAGCTTCTCTAAAACCCGAAAAAGAGACGAATACACAACTCAAGAGTTAAAACACATATTTTAGAGAGATCTAAGGAGGAATATTGAAGAGCGACAAGAGGAGACGAAAGTGGCAACGTACGAAGGAGAAGAGATTCAATTCAGGTTTTATCATCTAGTTTCTTTATTAAAACTCTAATGATTTATAATATGTTCATAACCTTATTTTCTTTGTCTTTATCTTTAGTCATTAACTAAATTTATTGTTCTAGAGGATGATGTAACCTATGCTTGAACCTATATACTGATTGTCAATTTAATTGTTATAAAGTTTTGAATCAGTTTATTTATATTCTCTTGTGTTTAATGCTTCTTGTTTGTTGGCCACAAATTGAGATGATATATATTTAGAATCTATCATTCAAGAGGGGGGGTTTTGAATAGGATCTACAGAGTATAACTTAGGAGATTTGTAGAGTTCGGGAGAATCTATAATCACTTTGAAGTCGTAACAAAGAATCACAAAGCGTAATGAATTGTTAATTACTAGATTTTTATAGGGATATCGAAGTCTTTAATTGATAACATATTCACTCGGTACTCGAGAGAGAGAGTTAGAATAACTTAGGATTCTTGCTTATAAACTACTATACTGAATAAGAACTGATTGGCATAACAAATACATAAGGGATAACTAGGTGAAATCAGACTCTAGAATCTCTCATATCCTAGTATATTTTTATTAAACGTTTTTTTCTTAATTATTTAGTTTTTAATCTAAATTTAGTTGCCTTCTAAATAAAGTTTGGTTTACTAATTATAATACTGAGTGTGAGTTAAATACAATCCATGTGGCTTTGACACTTTTTCACTTATCTTTACTAAAACTTTACACTATAAACTTGCGATACGATATAAAATATCACGACAAAAACTATATCTCATTAACATGAGGTATAATATAGTATCTTAAAGCTTTTGCTTCTCCCATTGCCCAATGATACTCCATTATTTCGACCGTCTGAAATCAAAGAAAAATAAAAAGAAAGAAAAAGAGAGGAATGTTTAGCTAAGCAAGTAGATTGTTGTCATAATATTAATAAAGAAAAATAAAATAAGTCCCTATCAATGAAGCTAAAAACTTGATTGTTATTTTACTATCGTACGTAAGGGTACATGTCACTCAAGTTATATAGTGACTATTAGTCAGATATTGTACCCACATATTCGTGTGATCATTTGGAGTCCGTATATGGCCTCAAAATCTCAATGTGATTAGGACCTGGAGTACTCGGGAAACTAGGTAAGTAACTCATGTTATGAGTAATTGATTGATTGATTTTTGTTAAATTATGTATAGAGAAATGATTGAAGTGTTTAGGATAATACGAGGATAGCTAAGTGATATTCTTTAGAACAAAGTTTGAGATCATGTGTAGTTAAGTTAATCGACCGCCACAAGTATGAATTTTTGTTAATGCATTGATTTGAAGCGAAATATTTTATGAGCTTAATGTCCATGTGTATGCATGGATGTATGTAAGGGTATGAACCTGTAACGATAGATAATGTGTATGTGAATGAATATGTAAATGTATAAGAATGAATATGTATTTGTATATATGCATATGATGTTAAGACATGTATAGGTTGAGCATACAGAATCGGTAAATGGAAGTAAATCATGATTTTCTAAATTTGGTATAAACTAAGCTCTTTGAATTTGTAAAACACGTGTATGAATGGTTGTGTTTATGAATGAATGTTCTGATAAGATTCTGGAAACAAAGTGTATTTGATTGATAAGAAAAAGACATGAAGATTGTTAAGGATTATGGTATCAGAATTCAAAAAAAAAATAGTTATTTTCATATATTTGGTGTACATACGTATGTATATAGGGTTATAAGCGATGTTTGACATCTATGTGCTTGTGTATGTGAGATCGTGTGATGAAATTGTGTCACGTGTTATATTTATATATGAGTATGCTGATTGGTTGATAATCTCGCATTGTAGTAGTCGAGCTGGTTCGGAAAACATTCATCTCATACCTATTCTAAAATAGGTAATGAGTCTCATACGAACATTTTATGTATAAGCCAGTCATATGCATGTATTGTTTGGTTATGTGTTCTTGATGTTTTGACTACTATATATGATTCATTGTCATTTACACAATGATTTTATGCTTGCTTGAGTGTATGTGTATGTATGATAGACCTCATGATAAGTATGGATGATGTATGTGTGCATGGAATGAAAGAATGACATGTAAGTTGGTGTGACCATAAGATGCTATAAAGTATATTTGCTAAGTTGTTATCGTATACATATATATATGTGTAAGAGTTCTAAGATTATATTTGCATGAATATAAGAGAAGTGGGTTATGATATGAAAGAATGGATATGAATCTCGCATGTTAAGTCATTTTGAGGCAATCGAAATTGAAGAAAGTTTGTTTGACTTGTCGATTTGATGATATTTCAAATATGGATATTTTTGATAAAAGTATATATGTATGGCTTCAAGCTTCATGTGATTGAAGTGGATTTGATGTTAAGGGATATATTCTATGGTCATCGAGTTTTGCCTTATATGCTTTGGATGTTAGCTATTAGATTGGCACATATATAGATACGTGAATATGAAAAAAATTGACATGAGTAAAGTATAATGAATTGAATACTAAAAGTAGATAATTCTAACTTGTTACAATTAAGTAAATTTGGAAAACTTCTAATGTGATTGAATTTTTTGTGTTGTTTGCTGTGCTAGCATGGTTACTTACTAAGTTTTATAACTCACACCAAACTAGTTTGCTTATTTTGCAGGTTGGCTACCAGATGAGAGGTCCATTTTGAGATATGATGTTTATTTCAGGTTCATTTTGATGTTGGACTGAGATCTAGGTTGTCCAGTTTTTAGAATATATCATGCCGGATTTTCAGTAAATTTAGCGGCTTATGGAGATGGGTTAATCCTATCACTTGCTGGTAGCACCCTGCCTTTGGCGGGGTGTGTTGGACAATTATGACCCATAGCGTCACTATTTGTACAGATCATGGTGTTGTTGTACAAATTAACTATGTGACAAAGGAGATTGCACTCTTATCATTTGTGATTAGATCACCTAGATATATATAAATGATAGGAGGTCCCTATAATTTGTTCCTGGATTGAGAATGATATGAGACAGTATCAATCCACGAAGGATAAATCATTAAATATCCCTAGTCAGAGCATTATCGAGAATGGACATCGATGAATGCGTAAAAGACTAGTATTACACTTGTGCGCGTTGTGAGGGCACAACGACATAGTTCTCATATATTTGGGTATATGATACTCATGCAAGTGTAATAGGAGGTTGTGTTTCACCGATGGTACGGGAAACGGTTTCGCTATGGATAAGACCCCCTCGAAATTCCATTGGTAGTATGACTATGTGTCTATGGAAGTCCGAAATCAGGGTAGGTGTATTTGGTCTTAACCTGAGACTTGCACCGCTAATACTTGCGACAATCAATATAATTTGGTTACAGTCATCCAAGGCTTTAACAGGTTCTGTGTACGCCAATGCTGGGTATATTGAGAATCGTAGTGTGTTGGGTGTGATGTCAAAACGGAAGTGTCACTCCAGTCATATAGAGATGATGATCGCGCAAGGATACATAACTGGTTCTCTAAAAAGGTTGCAACCGTCGGGATAATATGACTTGGTCATGATTATCCGATATTAAAAAGACTAGTTGCTCGTAATCCGATATATGCTTTGTACGGGGCAGACACTATACCAGCCCCAGGCCATGCATGTGATCATCCGATACTGGATCGAAATACGCAATACTACGTATACTACGCCTGATATAGATCATTTATTCCTGTAAGGATATTTCCGGAGAATTGGGTAGGCATGGCGCTTTGCTAAAGGCCAACCTTGTATTGTAAATCGGTAAAATGTAGTACGAGGTACTTACGTGTTCGGATAGTTCGACGACCGAATTTACTACCAACATATCCGGGGATCTCATGGGTCGCTTCCCAAAGATTCACCGATGACGTATAACTCGCACTCTAAATTAATCTGGGATTAATTATAAGAGAGAAAATTAATCTGGGATTAATTACGGAGATATTTTATCTGGGATAAAATATCATTTAAAGAGAGATAACGATTAATTTGGAATTAATCGAGAAATTAATATATTTGATATATTAAACGAAATTAGATTTCGACGCGGAATTAAAATTAGATTTTAATTTGTGCGAACGAATTAATTTAGAATTAATTCGTTAGCGATGTGAATAGTGATTTCACTAGGCGTAATCATTTAATTATGACGCAACGGAAAATTCGTTAATTTGCAATTAGCGAACCCGAGCCCGGGATTATTTGCGAGCGCATTCGCATTTCGAATTCGAGTGCGGCACGCAAGTCAAATCAAGCGTCAAATCGCTAGTCGCAACTAACGTCACATCATTCGTCAATCAAGTGATGGATGTCTTTCACTTTGAGTGATTGACGCAAGTCACTATTCTTGATTGATGGATTGATGTGTGTTGATGGAAGTGGTTGAAGCCATTAATGACTTGATTTTTGAAATCAAAAATTTGGTAAATCATTTTATTTGTTTTTGGAAAATAAATAAAGTGTATTAGATACATTTTCCATCTAACGCACACATCTCTCTCCCCTCTCTTTCTTCTTCCTCTCCACACGCCCAATGGGCTCAAAAACCTTCTGGTTTTGCAGTTGCTGCCGAGAGAAAAGGGAAGCACTAGAGTGGGTTTTGTGGCAAAATCACAAGTGCTAGCACACTTACGAGACATATGAAGGTGATAGGGAAGTCCACCCATGAGCCGGGAACCATTCGGCGAAGCTTGGAGCTTGACGAAGGACCAAAATCGAGGCCAAACCAGTGAGCAAAAATTACTCACTGCCGAATGCAGTGAAGAGGGCAAAATTTCGTTTTTGTTGCCTCCGCGTCACTCAACCGATCGATGTGAGTATTTCGCAACTTCCTCGAATGTAATTACTTATGTTTCATGCTTGATTATTGATCTCGGGATGCTTAGAATCTCCAACAATGGTATCAAGAGCTTGGTTAAAAGCATGAAGAATGTTTAAGGCTTAAAATTGGGCAAACTTGATTTTGAGCATGATTAATGAAATTGGATTAATTAGTATGCTTAAATATGTTTTAATTGAGGATTGATTGGATCAATTTGTTGAAATTATGTTTGGAACATTTTTCCTCAATTTTGTTGAGTTCGCCGAATAGGTTGAGCCCTATATTGTCTTGGAATTTTTTATTTTTGATCATTGGATGTGTTGGAAATCATTCGGGACTATGATTTAATGTCGATTGTGGATTTAATTGGATTGAAACCGAATCGGACACAAATAATCCCAAATTGCCGAGAGTAATATAACATGAATGGGTTTGATTTTTGATTAATTTGTGTTGGACACTAATTGATGTAGATGAGCATGATTAATTAGCCTAATTTGTGTTTTGGAAATAATGATTTGGGTGATTAATTATGTTAATGCACTTTGATTAATTAAATTGTAAAATTGGATTTTAGTAATTTAGTTAATTGGGCCTTAAATTGGATTTGGGCTTGAAATATTGTTATTGGGCTTAGTTGTACTAAGTTGGGTTTAGGCAAATTGGATTGGATCCAATTTGGCCCAAAACCGCATCCATAAAGCCCAAATGCGACTTAATGGACCTTTAAAGTTTAATTGGGCCTAATGGGGCCAAGATTGATTTATGGGCTTATGGGGTAATTCCCAGATTGGATTTTGGTTATTCGGTTTGACCCGAGCTGACCAAAAGTCCACACCTTAAGAAATTAATTAAAAGCCCATTGGACTTTAATTAAATAGACGTTGGACGTTAATCGGGCTTTGAGACCCGTAACGATTAAATTTGGAATTTAAGTCGTAAAAGGTTTATTGATAAAGTGTGATATTTAATTTGGAATTAAATAGCGAATTAGAATTGAATGCATATTAAATTAGATTTAATTATGTAGTTTAATTTAATTCGAGTATTCGTACTTTGAGTACTTATTCGCAAAAACGAGTTTGACTCGAACAAAATCAAATCGTTGTTTGAACATTGGATGATCACTAATTATCAGATTAATTAATTTGATTAGATTGATTGATAACATGCTTATGTGAATACATGGTTGCGATGTATGAATAATGTATATCAGATGTATATTAGATGGGTGGGGCAATTTTAGAAATTATTGTAATAAATTTGATTTATTAATTGGACCTGCGTGTCCAGCCTTATCACCTCCTTATTCTTTGTATTCTCTTCTCACCTATTCCCCTCAATGTAAATGAGGTTTCTTTAGAAGTGTAGTGTAACGGGAATAAGTAAATACTTGTGCTAGCGGGAGAGAGAAAGGGAGAGATTTGATCTAAGATCAATGTGTAAAGTATCCATCCGCATATCATTATTATTTTATCATACGCGCTTTATTATGTGTTTAGAATGCATGTTTAAGGGTGTATGATGATGAGACCTTAACAAAGATAATAAATTGGTTGCCAATTTGCACTCAAAAAACCCTCGCAAAATATTAAGCGTATTTCCTTCCATTGAGTGATTCTCACTCAAGATCCGAGACTGGCATTGGCTTGTTGGCCAAAGTCAAGGCCTTTGTCCGTCGAGGATGTGTTTGAATCACGAAGGCTTTGTTCCATATTGGTGTCTTGTCCAAGTTGTGGTTTGTTGGCCAAAGTCAAGACCACTTCTTGTCCATCGACATTGATTACGAAGTTTTCCATGGTCAATGGGTCGCGCTTAACTGGGATCACTAAGTTTGTTGTGCCAAAGCCAAGGCTTAGTTGATTCAGAGGAAAAAGGTTAGGTAATACATTGGATGTATTGGCATATATAAGATATATGTTTCGGACTTGGATGTCCCCCTACTGGATCTAGGAATTGGATCGGATCTAATTGATCTTAGAGATCTACCTAGTTAATTATCATACAATTTGTTGGCCAAAGTCAAGATTGTGTGATATTTAACTAGATCCTAGCCCACTAGGAAACACAGTTTCTCGAGTACTCGACAAAGGGTTAGAGGCTCGCCGAAATATAGTGGGAGGCAAGAATTGAATTTGCAATACTCGTTTAATTACTTGCCATACGCGCTCAAAACAAATATCATTCGTCGTCAAATAAATTAAATGTTAGTTGGACTAATATTTAAATGTTGTTTTAATAAATAGTTGGACTATATTCAAACTATTCATTTATAGTTGATTTTATAATTGGATTATAGTAATCAATATAATTGATTTTAATCTATTAAATTATAGTTGATTAAATAGTTGGAGTATTATAATCATTATAATAAATAGTACCTAAATCGTTTATTAAATAGTTGGACTATTAAAATCAAGATAAAATTGAAAGATTAACATTTAAAACATAATCCTAGGGAAAATGTATTTAAATGTTTTAATTTTCAAATTGGGAATAAATTTCAGGATGGTCCTGGAAAAACTAATAAGTTACTTTATTTGATAAAATAACATATTAGGCCTAAGCCCGAAGTTAAGCAAATAGTCGAGCATAATCTTTAGAAGATTTATGTGATGATAACTTTAGTGTTTAATCCATTAAGCTTGTCGCAGTATACTCCTTAATTTCTTAATCAGAACTAAGGATTAGATCCTTAAAATATGATAATGAAATTGAAGGATCTTCATAAATCTATATTTAGATTTTAGAAGTACTAAATTGCAATAGTAAACTCTTGAAGAGTTAATGACTATTCTCAAGGAGATAAAGTCAAGCTTTGCAATAAGCTATTAGCGCAAGGCGCACCTTACTTTGACATTCTAGAAACCCGAGGCTTGGCTAAAGGCTACTGGAGTGTTGAAAAGGGCAAAGGAAAAATCATTATAATCTTATGGGAAGATAAAGGACATATCCCAAAATGTCTGCTAAATGTGGCAAACGGGATCGCAGAAGCGTGACTGCCGTTTGGACAAAACAGACATTAAGGAATTGAAGACGAGTAAGGCTCTGACTTCAAATATGTTTGTCAACATTATGTTCACTACTAGTATTAAAATTGGATTTTATATACTTAGTGTGATATATATAAATTGATGTTCAGAATCTGTTTTGAACAGGATACTGACTTCAATAGAGATTTATCTGCGAATTGGAAACGGGACGAAAGTCGCTGTTTCAACCGTAGATACCTAATTTTAGGAACTACCCTTCGGGTGCGTGCCTAAATTTGGAAACTGTTATAATGTAACTAGTTTGACTAGAAACATTATCTCTATATCAGTTTTTAACCCGATGGGTAGACCTTTATATTATAGAACACTAAAGTGTTTTATTATATAAAGATGATATTGAAATAAACACATTAGATGTGAATAACAGAATTTATATTTTGAATATAAATAAATCTCAAAAATATAACATGACAAACAATAGCTCAAACTGATTTGATTTGAAGAGACTTAATTGTGGCATTGTTGTCTGGGACACAATTAAACAAGAATCGTATATCCACTCTTTCGGAGAATGGGTACCAGGACACATTTGATTCCAATCAAATAAAGTCTACGAATCTAGTTTATTGGGCAAAGTGCCTAAAACACTATTTACTTGGTAAAAGTGTAAATGCCTCTGATCTGTTAGCCCTAGTTCATAGTGAAGCAAGTGAGCCCATGTCTAGCTAGGCTAGAGGTGGATATGAATATTTCGTGACCTTTACGGATGTGGCATCGCGTTATGGTTATATGTTTCTTTTGAAGAACACAAATCAGAAACTTTTAGTTTCGACACGAAATAGACAAACAGATCGGCTAAAGTATTAAACCGTCACGGTAAGACCGTAATGGAAAATACTTAAGCAATAAGTTTCTAATATACTTGAAAGAGTAAAGTATTCTTTCAATGAGGACTCCTCCCGGAACACGTCAATTTGACGGTGTGTCCAAACAGAGTAACCAAATTTTATTGGACATGATAAGGTTAATCATGAGTCGCTCTGAGCTACCATTTCCTTCAACGGATAAGCATTTACAGTGCAGATCTTATTTTGAATAAGGTTCCATAAAAATCTGTTTGACAGATATCTTATTAGATATGAAAAGGAAAGAAACCAGGTTTCTCATTCCTGAATAATTTGGGAATGCTAGGCATACGTTTGGATGATACCAAACTAAAACCCAAATCGGATAAGTGTCAATTGTAGGTTATCCTAGGGATACCAAAGTATAGTACTTATACATCTCACCAGAGAACAATTAGATTGTTGCTCACCATGCGATTTTCCTAAGGGGAATACCGATATGCAGTGGTAAGTGGGAGGATAGTATAACTCGATGAAAATCGGAGTAATACTATTCCAGGCACCGATTCCTAATGGAACATAAATAGTTCATCAAGGATGAAACTATACCATAATCTTCGAATACACAAGAACCGCGTATGTCGGAGAGAGTCAGAAAATAACATGGGGTATAGGTTTCTGATCTCACCTCATAAAGATGTCAATCTTTAGAGGTATACCAACTGACTACGTATGAGGAAGTGATACAAGGTATCGACTCCCTATTATGACAAAGTGTCATGAATCTGAAATGGATTCCATGTATATCAACTTAGTTTGGATACTAGTTGATGTACCGCAAGGCATTGTGCCTATTGGTACTATTAGTCTTCAAGGAAGACATACATGGATGGAAACATACCAATGTATAAAGCTAGGCTTTTAGCGGAAAGGTATCGTTATCAACATTGTGCTGATTACGATTCAACCTTTTACCTGTTGCCACGGTAAATCCATTTGGATAATACTTGCAAATGCTGCATGTTTCATTTATGAAATATGTCAGCATAACATGAAAATCACTTTCCTGAAAAAGGAAACATTTATGAGGATGTTTAAAACATCCTGTCGGTTTTGTCGTACAATAACTAGCAAACAAGGTTTGCAGGTTATTCGATCCATGTTTGGATTGAAGCAAGCATAGGTTCTTGGAATTATCGTTTTGATGTAATCATAATGGAGTATGATTTAATTCAAAACGAAAAGATTCTTGTGTATATAAGAGGGTTAGTGTGAGCGCACTGACAGTGGCTGTCCTATATAAAAATAATGATAATATGTCATTTCTTGGAAATGATATTCCCATAAATAACAATCGGTGAAAGCTTGGCTTTTGATAAAACTCTCCGAGAAACCGTACATTGAAAAATGTACGCGACCTGGTGTCTCATACGCTTTGAGCATATGGATTCACAAACAGGCCAATCCTAGTGATAGTCACTGGATTGAAGTTAAGAACATACTTAGTGTCTTAGAGAACTAAGGATGCTGTCTTAGTCTATGGAGATGGAGAACTTGAAGTGACTGGAATCATTGTAGCAAGTTTCCTAATCGATAAAGACGACTAAAAGTCGCAAACGGTACTATACAGTTTGAATAACGGTACAGTGAGTTGGAAATCTTCTAAACAAGATACTGTTACCGAATAAACAACAAATGCGGGTTATTGCTGCAGCTGAAGCGGCAATAGAAGCCTTATAGGTCGATAATAAATCCTAATTGGATTAGGAATAGTTCTATTAGCATCTGAGCTAGGCTTGAGCACAGACTAAAGAATTAATGGTCTCATCAATGATCCAGATATATACTTCGAGAATCATCTGATTCGTTCGGATCATACATAATAGCGATGTGATGATCGAATAAATCGCATCAGACGATAATCATTCAAATCCGCTAACGAAAGCTTTTTCTCAGCAGTTTGAGCCAACCGTACATAGTTCGAGTGTCAGACACTCGAGTGACTGGCTATAGGCCAAGTGGGAGATTGTTGGATAATTATGACCCAATAGCGTCACTATTTGTACAGATCTTGGTGTTGTTGTACAAATTAACTATGTGACAAAGGAGATTGCACTCTTATCATTTGTGATTAGATCACCTAGATATGTATAAATGATAGGAGGTCCCTATGATTTGTTCCTGGATTGATAATGATATGAGACAGTATCAATCCATGAAGGATAAATCATTAAATATCCCTAGTCAGAGCATTATCGAGATTGGACATCGATGAATGCGTAAAAGACTAGTATTACACTTGTGCACGTTGTGAGGGCACAACGACTTAGTTCTCATATATTTGGGTATATGATACTCATGCAAGTGTAATAAGAGGTTGTGTTTCACCGATGGTACGGGAAACAGCTTCGCTCTGGATAAGACCCCCTCGAAATTCCATTGGTAGTATGACTATGTGTCTATGGAAGTCCGAAATCAGGGTAGGTGTATTTGGTCTTAACCTGAGACTTGCACCGCTAATACTTGCGACAATCAATATACTTTGGTTGCGGTCGTCCAGGGCTTTAATAGGTTCTGTGTACGCCAATGCTGGGTATATTAAGAATCATAGTGTGTTGGGTGTGATGTCAAAACGGAAGTGTCACTCCAGTCATATAGAGATGATGATCGCGCAAGGATACATAACTGGTTCTCTAAAAAGGTTGCAACCGTCGGGATAATATGACTTGGTCATGATTATCCGATATTAAAAAGACTAGTTGCTCGTAATCCGATATATGCTTTGTACGGGGCAGACACTATACCAGCCCCAGGCCATGCATGTGATCATCCGATACTGGATCGAAATACGCAATACTATGTATTCTACGCCTAATATAGATACTTTATTCCTGTAAGGATATTTCCGGAGAATTGGGTAGGCATGGCGCTTTGCTAGAGGCCAACCTTGTCTTCTAAATAGGTAAAATGTAGTACGAGGTACTTACGTGTTCGGATAGTCCGACGACCGAATTTACTGCCAACATATCCGGGGATGTCATGGGTTACTTCCCAAAGATTCACCGATGACGTATGACTCTCACTCTAAATTAATCTGGGATTAATTATAAGAGATAGAAAATTAATCTAGGATTAATTACGGAGATATTTTATCTGGGATAAAATATCATTTAAAGAGAGATAACGATTAATTTGGAATTAATCGAGAAATTAATATATTTGATATATTAAACGAAATTAGATTTCGACGCGGAATTAAAATTAGATTTTAATTCGGGCAAACGAATTAATTTAGAATTAATTCGTTAGTGACGTGAATAGTGATTTCGCTAGGCGTAATCATTTAATTACGACGCAACGGAAAATTTGTTAATTTGGAATTAGTGAACCCGAGCCCGGGATTATTTGCGAGCGCATTCGCATTTCGAATTCGAGTGCGGCACGCAAGTCAAATCAAGCGTCAAATCGCTAGTCGCAACTAGCATCACATCATTCGTCAATCAAGTGATGGATGTCTTTCACTTTGAGTGATTGACGCAAGTCACTATTCATGATTGATGGATTGATTGTGTTGATGGAAGTGGTTGAAGCCATTAATGACTTGATTTTTGAAATCAAAATTTGGTAAATCATTTTATTTTTTTTTTTTGGAAAATAAATAAAGTGTATTAGATACACTTTCCATCTAACACACACATCTCTCTCCCTCTCTTTCTTCTTCCTCTCCACACGTCCAAGGGGCTCAAAAACCTTCTGGTTTTGCAATTGCTGCCGAGAGAAAAGGGAAGCACTAGAGTGGGTTTTATGGCAAAATAACAAGTGCTAGCACACTTACGAGACATGCGAAGGTGATAGGGAAGTCCACCCATGAGCCGTGAGCCATTCAACGAAGCTTGGAGCTTGACGAATTACCAAAATTGAGGCCAAACCAGTGAGCAAAACCTGTTCACTGCCGAATGCAGTGAAGAGGGCATAATTTCGTTTTTGTTGCCTCCGCGTCGCTCAACCTATCGATTTGAGTATTCCGCAACTTCCTCGAATGTATTCACACATGTTCATGCTTGATTTATGATCCTTGTTTAGAATCTCCAACAGGGTGTTATAATAAACTAGAGAGAAAAATGGAAGAAATAACTCTTATTTGTAGTATTCGTCATCAATCTCCAGCACCAGTTAAAGCACTCATCTTTGTCTTGCTTTAGGTGTTCTTCTATGCGCTAAGACTCCAAAATTATGTTATCAGACTTTTTCTTAGGGTTTAGGAAGAACTTGTGTTTATATAAAAGGTCATGAGGGTTTTCATTCTTAAGAATCTTTTAATCCTGCTCAAATTAGGATTTCTGAGAATATTGGCGCGCCATTGAGCTTCATTGCCATGCCAATGGGAGGAAGAGAGCAACAAGCCAATTTCAGGCCCCATTGGCTCGCCAATAGGAGTTCATTGGCAAGCCAAAAAGAGATAAATTATATCATATAAATTTAGACTTATTTTTTACTATGATAGAGTCTGATTCAATATTTGCCTTAAACTATAAAGTTGTAGATAATTGAGTTTTCTTTCCAATAGAACTTGAATCAGCTCATTTGGACATTGTATTAAAAGATTATGGCCAAAACAATAAAGGCTGCGTGAATCAGGAGATCTCTAGTGCAAAACACCTTGATTTGTCGACATTTCAAACTCGTACCATTCCATATGTATCCCATCCTAAAAAAACACAAAGAGCTCCTCAAAACGCTCATAAACTCGAATTAACTCTCAAATTATAAGATATAAGGGCGGTAAATATAATATATTGATCGCTCATCAAAAGACAAGGCTTCATAGTTAAGATTTGGATAATAAATTTCCTGTCAATTTTGATTTGAAACCCAAGAAGTGACTAGACAAATTCTATTCTATCAATTTCAAATTTTTTTTTAATACACACCACTTCACCAAAGATATATAACAAGAAATAATTTGAATCTAACGGTGCGTTTAGTAGAGAGCTTTACATAGAAAGTATAAACTAACTTATAAGTTATGGAATAAACGCTAGAGTATAAACTAGAGTCAAAAATGTTTTATATTGTGAAATTATGATTTTATGAGAGTTAACGCTAGCATTAAAGAACACGTTTAGTGGAGCTTTTTAATGCTAGTATTAACGTTAGCGAAACGCTCCTCCAAACAGAGCCTAAATGAAACTGTCAAGAGTTAATGGTCACTTGTTGTTTACAAAAGATCGATAGGGATGGCCGGATGATGTTGCCACCACATTGAAAACTCCTCAGTGGTGAAGCAAGATATGTCCCATTTAATTCGAAAATATTAAAATATATCCAATAAATTAATAAAAAAATTTAATCTGTTAATGAGATAATTTTGTTTCGACCTCGTTAAAATAAAAAGTAATTATTTTTTATGAAAAATTAAATTCTATCCCTACTAAACTAATGTTCTGGTTACTCCATAAGTGATACCAAGAGTGAACTACAATTGTCCAAACCCAATGTTGATTCCATAATTTCTTTTATAAGAAAACAAAAATATTTTCTTACCCATCAATATTATATGAAAAAGTTAATTACACCTAAAATAAAATCTTTTCTCCGCCCATTTCTATGCCACAGTCTAAAATTGTCATTTACTATTATCTCAAACAAATAAAGGTATCTTCTAGCCTGTTCCACTAAATAATCTATTTGTGATGGAGATAAATCCTTACAACAAGTTTAAATTTGGCCAGGCTAGAAGTCTTTTTTATAGTTAACTTTAATGTAACTTAAAACTTTTAAATTTTCAATATTAAATAGGTGATCGATAATGAGTCTAACTCATTCACATCCTTCATCAAAGAAGTGTCAGAGTTACAAACTTTCATAAAAGAAGCCATTTACATTTTCATAATTTATATCCTTATTATTTAATAATGAAAGGACTTTTAGGCAATTTATGTGGACATGTTGGACACCTTAAGTCATTAAGTTTTACATTCTCCCACTTAGCCTACATGACCCACATGAATTGATATTTGGATGGAAGGCTCTTTAGTATGGAAATAATTTATTTACCCCTATAAGTCATGGAAACACTCCCACTCAAATAAAGAATAGTATACACGAATCATAACGGTAAGACTCTTATAATGCGTTATTCCCTTCTATGTATCACACAATACATAAAGCTCTTTACTTGAATATCTTATGAGCTAAAATCTTTATAATGAACTACCAATTAATCATTTGGGTCCTGTGTAATTAGTCCCAATAGACCACAAATTCTTTATGTGCACAAATAATATAAATTTATTCTTTATAGTAATTACAAAATTAACATAGAAGCCAACATATAAAGTTGAAAGTAAAATCAAATTCAGTTAATGATACCATATGATATATATGACCATTATATACTTTAGCTAGCAAACCTTGGATCTGCTAACTTAAGCTTATATGATTAATAATCAACTCATATTTCTTAACGTGACTTCTTATAGCCATGACCTTATATCGATTCACTTATTTTTATTTCTATTCTTATTTTCTTATGTAATAAAATTACAAAGGAATTTCCTCAATATAATATCAATGGTATTGATATTGAAAATTTTCGAACCATTGATAAAATGGATGCTTAAATCCCGCACATGGGACTGATAGATCCTCTCTGGATACATCAGAGGATATCACGAGCATCGGTCCACACCCAACAAACAGACGAAGATATCGTCTAGATTGAACGGTGATGTGACTGTTGTCAAAGTATTGAAGATCACTCATACATCCACAGTGATATCTCAAGTCAAATGACTAGATATGTTACTTGACTCAGGAAGATTCTCGTTGACGTTGATATGCCATCTATTAGGAATACTTTTGTTGATGGTATTTTTTAAGCACTATGATATTTAAACAGTACGGCATGGGTAAAAGTGTAATTCCCTTCTCGGTCGAAATCATTAATGCCGACCCGGCCACTAAAAGCCAAACAGTAACTAACCGAGCACTTGAGTTCAAGATGACCAGGCAATTATCAGATCGACAGCAGCACTCTCAGTACAAAAGACTATCATGACCGACCACATGAAGACCGACCTCGTGAAAACCGGGCATAGGGCAAGACATGTTCGGGAAGATAAGGCATTCTATCCATACAAGATAAGATAATAAGTTATCCTATTTTCATAAAGAGAACTGATGAGTCAGTATCCTAAAAAGATAAAAGAAGTGAAATTAGTTTTAAAAGTAGGAATCCTGATAGGAAAAGGAAACCATCTCCAACTGGGAATTCTTGTACAAATAGGAATATGATTTCTTCACCATTATAAATAGGAGGGTAGATTGAGTGTAGAGAGGAGGGGAATCAGAATCAAGATCATTACGATCAGACTTGTCAAACACAAGAGATATCAGAGAAGCATATCTCAGTAATAAAAAGTATCATTCTGTTTGTGCCCGTGGACGTAGGTCGGATCAAAATCCACCGAACCACGTTAAATCTCCTTGTTGATTGGTGTATTTATCTGTCTTTTGCTAAATTTACTTTTGGTTCCCCCTTAACCGAACAAATTCACTATTGAGGGAGGATTGTCTCGGGAGTAATATTCCCATATTGCCCTGAGACCAAAATCAGTCGTCAACAGTTGGCGCCGTCTGTGGGTGTAGGCATTGCATTTTTGCATGTGAAACCCGACGATGAGTCTTATTTGGAGACAACTACCTCTTAAGTTGCGGAAACCGCGGGAAACGGACGTCGGAAGGGAAGAGTCAAGAATTGACTCATTTACGGATTAAGTTCACTAGTTTAGCTTCGAGTAACTCGTTTGATTTCTGTTTTAAAAATTATGCTCCGCCCAAGACACCTAAACCCGGCCCACACACACCTAGCCCACACGAATTTAGCCCACACACCCACCTAGCCCACACAAACTTAGCCCAAACACTTAACTAAACCAACACACACCTAGCCAAGCCCACCCACACACACCAAGGCCCACACGCCCAAAGCCTTTAATACACACCCCAAATTAAATAATTATTAATTAAATTAAAACATTAACTAAATAAAATATTAATTAAATTAATTAAATAAATAAATAAAATATTTACCAAACATAAAATAAGTATATGCCTAATATAAACTAATCAAATATTTGACTTCCTAATCTAATAAGATATTTACTAATTAAAAATATTTGACTTCCTAATCAACACCAATCTAATCTTGTAACTTCCTAATTTAAAATATTTTATCCCCCCTCAATATTGTGTATACCATTCTTGAAAAGCCTAAATTAGAAACCAAGATCCATTCCTTGTGAGATAAGGACAAACCCTAGCCATCTTCTATATAAACATGCACTAACCTAGCCACCCCTGGTCTCCACTCTCTCTAGCCCACGCCCAAGATCTCATTCACTTCTCTCTCACGAAACCAAAATAACAAACCCTCAAATACACACAGCAACCTTCAATTACCGTGACATAGCCCTCACATATTGCTTTAACTTGAACGCCACTGCCTCACCAAATTCTTCACGCCTCATCACCCTCACAGCCTTTAGCCAGACTCAACTGCCCTCAGCCACACGAAGCCGACCAAGCTTCACACCATCACGCCTCTGCTTTCACGCCACCACAGCCCGCCATTATCCACGTGAAAAGCTCCCCACAACAGCCACGTACAAGCAGCAACTCAAGCCCTTGACGACCTCAAATCCCTCTCTCTAATCAACAATGCACGCACACAAATGAATAAAACAAGATCAACCCACCGACCGAACAAACACACTTAACATTCCACTTCCTTTCAACAAAGACGCACCACACTGCCACATAACACCCTCTGAAAACTGCCCCTATTAACCACCGAAACAGTCCCAAAATCTGCCTTCAAATCAGCCAACAAACTGAGACAAACACACCCCAAAACAGCCACCGAAACTGTCCAGAAACTGATCCCAAAACAGCCCTATAAACTGACCTCTAACCACCCAAAAATAGTAAGCTAAACAGTCCCAAAATCGAGCCAAATCAGTCCACTAAAAGACCTGAAACAGTGAGCAGAAAATGCATCCAAAACAGCAGCAAAACGAAGCCTAAACAGCGAGGGAAATAGTGGAACAACGGGTTAAGACACTAAGCTAGTGAACCGAAAGAGTAAAGAGCTTTTACCACTTCCGATCTCCGCGAAACGCAAGTCCGAAGACAACTTAAAAGGTTAGACCTGAGGGTACTTTTCACACTCATCTTTACTTAATTTCTCGTTATTTATTTTGATTATATTTTCATTATTTGTTGAATCCTTTTTTGTGTATAATGTGTGTTGTGGGTATTGGATGAATGGAAGTGTCGTCTCTTGTGGTATATAGGATGGAAACCCAGACGTAAATTCCGTAGCCGAATCTGAATGGACGGTAGTGCGGTCTGTACTTGGGCAACAATTCCACGTACCACTTGAGCAAACGGCACTTGTTGATTTTATGTTATTTTGTTTGTTTAATTATTCGCCATTTATTTTTCCCGTCTTTTAATTTCCGCATGTCATTTATTTATGTTATGATGAGATGATGCGCATGGGCCTAGTAAGTGCGATGAAAGGTCCCCTAAAAGGGGTTAAAATCCTTTACCATGATGTTTCGCTTCGCCGGATGATGTATACTTGATTGGATGAGAGATGTGTTCAATCGGGTATACGAAATCCGATATCTTTTATTTATTTACTTTTCTTGCATTGTTATGTATGTATGCACATGGGCATAACTAGGGTGGGTTAAAGGTCCTCTATTCGAGGGAAAATGCCTTAAGGCTACCTTACCATGATGCTTTGCCGCGCTGTTTATTACGCGATTTATCGCTGTTTTGTAAAATTCCTTTTTTATTCATGCATTTTTATTTGTTGCACATTGTTATGTATGCATGCGCATGGGCTTAGTAAGTGCGATGAAATGTCCCCTATTTGGAGGAGTTAAAATCCTTTACCACGATGCTTTGCCGCGCCGATTGATGTGTGTTCGGTTGAATGCAAGATATGTTCAATCGGGCATACTAAGTTTGATGTTATTGTCTTTATTCTTTGTATGCATGATGCGATCGAGCGCATGGGCTTAGTAAGTCGGATTAAAGGTCCCCTATTTAGAGAGGTTAAAATCCTTTACCACAATGTTTTGCCGCGCCGATTAATGTATATTCGGTTGAACGTAAAATGTGTTCAATCGGGTATACGAAGTCCGATTTCATTGTCTTTACTTTATATATATGTATTATGTTGATTGCGCATGGGCTTAGTAAGTTCGATTAAAGGTCCTCTATTTTGAGAGATTAAAGTCTTTTACCACGATGCTATGCCGCGCTTTTAGCCCGTTATCATTTATTAGGTGTAATCTATTCATCCGTTCATGTATGTGTCATATTGTTTACTGCATTTTGGAGGTCACTGCTGTAACCCCTTTCGAACGCGTTCCGAAACGCCGCACGAACGCATGTTTTCTGTCTGGTCCCGTTCGAATGAGTTATCAAACGCTATATGAACGCAACCCTTCTGTTTACCGTTCGAACGCGTTATCAAACACTATATGAACGCGGACCTTCTGTTTACCGTTCGAATGCATTATCAAACGTTATACGAATGCGAACCTTCTGTTTACCGTTCGAACGCGTTTACAAACGCTACACGAACGCGAGTACACTAAATTGAGTCATTTTCATCACATGTGTGTTTGAATCCATATTAGTTATCTTCTTTTGCGCCACGCCATATCATGTTTATCCCATTGGTTGCATCATTTACCTTCTTCTTGGCTTAACGTATTACGATTCATATATCCATATCATGATAGCATTTGAGTATTATTCCCCGTGGTATATCAGATGGAAACCCAGACATAAATTCCGTAGCCGATTCCGAATGGACGGTAGTGCGGTCTGTACTTGGGATACAATTCCACGTACCACTTGGAAAAGTGCTCACATGTGTGCTTGTGTGGTTAATGTATGTGCTTGTGTTTTCGTGAATACAATATACAATTGTTACTTTATATTTGCATTATCTTTCTTTTATGCTTGTGTTTGGGAACATCGTCGTTTGGATCCATTTGGACCATTTGTCATGAGATATAGGCTTGTTGGGCCATTTAAACTGGGACAAAAACGTATCTTATGACGATTGGGCCAAAGGCTTCTAAATATTGATGGGCCATTTTGTGCTTGTGTTCGGAGCATTATCATTTGGATACGGTTGGACTTCTTGCCATGAGATGTGAACTTGTTGGGCCATTTAAACTGGGACGAGTTCACTCCTATGACAGTTAGCCCAAAAGCTTCTAAAATGATAATGGGCCGATTTGTTTGAAAATTTTAGTTGATTTAGTATGTTATATATGTTACATGCATCTCATGCATCTCATGCACCCCATGTATGCATACATCATGCTAACCCTTGTGTTCTGAAAGCCATCATAGTTTCCCGGTGGGTTAGGGAAGAGGAAAGACTCACCAAAAGACCAGTAACAGATATGAGTACATCCGATAACGAGGTATCCCGGATAGATCAGTTAGAAAATGGTTTCGCCAAGATTACCGAACAGTTGCAAGCCTTGACTACTGCAATGGCAAATATGGCTGTGCCCCGTGCTGGGGGAAATTCTGAGAATGTGAGGCGCGAGGAGCCTTCAAATGGGTTGGGGGATGATATCCCCACTTTTGATGATGACTTGTCAGAGTATGCAACAGGAAAAGTGATTGGGTCTCAGGCAGAATTTCAGAAGCTTCGGGATCAGGTTGAAATAGTTACCCGCAAAATAAGGGGTAAACATGAAGAGTTGTTAGATTATGAGGCAATGACCTTCGGAGAACAGCTTCCAGCTCAGTTTAAAATGCCGGATATGGCCAAGTTTAATGGGAATGGAGACCCGAGGGTCCATCTATAGCAATATGTCTCAGTCATGAGTTCAATGGGCCTATCACAGCGCCAAGTCCAAAAGATGTTTGGGATGTCACTCGAGGGGGCACCTGTGGTTTGGTATCATAGCATTGAGAAGAAGATTAATGAAGATTGGAGGGAACTAGCTGATGCTTTTCTCAAGCAGTATGTTACAGACTTAGAGATTGACTTGTCTCTCCGTGATTTGGAGAACACTAAGCAGAAGTCGGAAGAAAGCTTCAAGGAGTATGTAGACCGCTGGAGAAGCCAGCTTTTGAAGATGCAGACTCGGCCCTCTGAGAAAGACCAAATCAAAATGATCATCAAAGGTACTAAGCCCTTTATTTATAGTAAGCTGAGGAGGATGACTTCAATGATTGCTGATTTCCGACAGTTGAGGGAGACAATTATGGATATTGAAGAAGAGGAGGCCGAGAACAAGAAGTTTTATGGCCAGAATAGAAGGAATTTTGGGGGACATCCTGAAGCCAAGTCTTCCAGTGCTGAGGTCACTGCCATCAGGAACATACGTTTCTCCAACTTGGGTAGACCTCTATCAAAGGTGTTTGAGAAATTGAAGATACAAGGGCTCCTGAAACCCTTGGAACCTAAACCACTCCCCAGCCCTGTGCCACACTACCTTGACTTGAACTTATTCTGTTATTTTCACCAGCAAAAGGGTCACGAAACTGACAACTGCCCTCCATTAGGCATGAGATCCAAGACCTGATTGACGCCCATAAAATACCTGACCCAGAAAGAGAGCAACCCAGCATACACATGAATCCTCTACCAAATTACCACTCCGTCCCACCACGATGATCAACTTTGGCTTGCCTGAAACCTTTGTCCTCCAAACCCTCAACCACCAAGCTTCTCACATGGGGATAAGGATAATAACAATGAAGAACCAGAGGCTGAGGAAGAAGGCACTGCTGTTTTTCCAAGTTTATCTTGCATTTTTAATAAAGACATTGATTTTGTTTGCTTGTTCGAACCTTTTCTCAACAATAATAAAGAAGTTCATTTCGCTTACTTGCCTGAATCTCCACTTCTCAACTTGCAACATGAGTTTATGTGACAAAAGCATTCAATCTTGGTACTATGATACTCAGAATGTAGGGAATCCTCAAAAGAAGCAAGTAGAAAAGATAAGTTGGCCATTCAGAAATTGGGAAATGAAGACAGTGAGACTGTTAGACTTGGAAAGGAAATGAGTTCACAGAACCAATTAGTGTAGACAGATTGAAACAGTATTTTGCCTAAGGAAGAGAAGACCGAGCTGTCACTAAGGGAATTGACCGAAGACCTAACCCAACGGGATAGGAAACTCATACATACATACATACACGTAACACATTTTGCATCATTTTTGAGTTTGTTTTGTTTTATATTAACAGGTTTCGAAGAAAGAAAGAGAGAAAGCAGCAAAGGAAAGCTAGTCAGAAACAACAACAGTACAGTTTCAGGAATGAATCAGTGAATGAACCAATTTCAGGGAGGAATCCTAGGGTTAAGGCCCGTATAAAGTTTGAGTTTCGGGAATGGATCCCAGGGGGCGAGGCCCACAGTATCAGCAGTGGAAAGGAAAAATTCCTTGGAGTGAAAAAAAAAAGAGGAAGAAAAAAGAGAGAGAGAAATCTTTGATGGTTAGACATATGTCCGGTGATGACATTGCGTGCTGTAGAAAGAAGCATTAGAAACGAAAAGTGTGAGACGCACTCTCATCCGGTGCTCTGAAGGGATCGATCCCAGCTAGACTCACAGACACTTGATTATGGGATCCCAACTGTGGAGGCCTGAGTGCGTTGGCGAGGTGATTAGTTGAAGAGACTACGGATCGATGAATGACCGTTTCTCTGGATGTCCACTTTGGTTTACTAAGTCTACAATATATGATATGGTTGGAAGCAAGGAAAATCCCCGAAAAGAAAAGAAAAGAAAAATGGACCACCTATAACCGATAAGCGTGAAGCTACCCATGGGCGAGTATTAGGACCACCATGGGGAGAAATGCTACCTTAAAGGGTAGGTGTGTCAAAGAAAAAAGAGAAAAAGAAAAGAAAAAGTAAAAGAGAAAGAGAAAAAATGAGAAAAAGAAAAGATGTGAAAAAATGAAAAAGGAAGACGAAAGAAAAGGCAGAAGACCATATCATGTTGAGTATGATGGAGTAATCGCCGAGCATGATCAAGACATTCAGATTGGTTAGACCCGTCATTTCGACTCTCTGAAGCGAAGTCACTGAGCCAGCACACTTAAGGATTAAGCTGTGAATGAGCCTTGGTACACACACACTAGGAGTTTAGTTCGGATCACCCATTCAGATGAATGGACTTGAGTATGTCGAGTACTTTGAAGGTTCTTTGGTTTTGACGCGAAGCATCCGTTGAGGACGAAAATATGTCTAGGTATCAAGATTATCTTGTGAGAGGTAATGAAACACATTGAAATGAGTCATTGGCATCAGTAGCAGACTTGCCGGGTGTGGCATTCTGGGGCGAGGCCCATATTGTCAGAATTTTGGAACGAATCCAGGGAATGAATCTCTCATAATTTGGAATGAATCCAGGGAATAAATCTCTCAGAATTTGGAACGAATCCAGGGAATGAATCTCTCAGAATTTGGAGCGAATCCAGGGAATGAATCTCTCAGAATTTGGAATGAATCCTGGGAATGAATCTCTCAGAGTTTGGAAGGAATCCGGGGAATGAATCTCTCAGAATTTTTGAACGAATCCAGAGAATGAATCTCTCAAGAATTTGGAATGAATCCAAGGAATTAATATCTCAGAATTTTGGAATGAATCCAGGAATGGATCCTAGGGTCGAGGCCCACGTCAGCAGAATTTTGGAAGGAATCCGGGAATGAATCCCAGGGCTGAGGCCCACATCGGTAGAGTTTTGGAATGAATCCCAGGGCCGAGGCCCACATTGTCAGAATTTTGGAATGAATCCTAGGGTCGGGGCCCACACCATCAGAGTTTAAGAATGAATCCATGAAGGAATCTAGGAATGAATCCTAAGGCCGAGGCCCACATCATCAGTTTTTTTTTGGAATGAATCCTAGCCCGCACCGTCAGAATTTTGGAATGAATCCAGGAATGAATCTTAGGGCGAAGCCCATATCAGCTTGAGGGCGAGGCCCACATCATCAGCAGTTTTGGGGACGCGTCCCAGGATCGAGGTCCACTGCAGCATTAGCCCAGCTCGAGGCAGCTAGCTAGCCATGTATGTAAAAAAATACATTGCATAGACTTTGATAGGATTGTCACTGTCACACACTGCACAAGTCCCATCAAAGTGGGGGCGATTATAGGCATTGCATTTTTGCATGTGAAACCCGACGATAAGTCTTATTTGGAGACAACTACCTCTTAAGTTGCGGAAACCGCGGGAAACGGACGTCGGAAGGGAAGAGTCAAGAATTGACTCATTTACGGATTAAGTTCACTAGTTTAGCTTCGAGTAACTCGTTTGATTTCTGTTTTAAAAATTATGCTCGGCCCAAGACACCTAAACCCGGCCCACACACACCTAGCCCACACGAATTTAGCCCACACACCCACCTAGCCCACACAAACTTAGCCCAAACACTTAACTAAACCAACACACACCTATCCAAGCCCACCCACACACACCAAGGCCCACACGCCCAAAGCCTTCAATACACACCCCAAATTAAATAATTATTAATTAAATTAAAACATTAACTAAATAAAATATTAATTAAATTAAATAAATAAATAAATAAAATATTTACCAAACATAAAATAAGTATATGCCTAATATAAACTAATCAAATATTTGACTTCCTAATCTAATAAGATATTTACTAATTAAAAATATTTGACTTCCTAATCAACACCAATCTAATCTTGTAACTTCCTAATTTAAAATATTTTTCCCCCCTCAATCTTGTGTACACCATTCTTGAAAAGCCTAAATTAGAAACCAAGATCCCTTCCTTGTGAGACAAGGACAAACCCTAGCCATCTTCTATATAAACATGCACTAACCTAGCCACCTCTGGTCTCCACTCTCTCTAGCCCACGCCCAAGATCTCATTCACTCATCTCTCACGAAACCAAAATAACAAACCCTCAAATAAACACAGCAACCTTCCATTACCGTGACATAGCCCTCACATATTGCTTTAACTTGAACGCCACTGCCTCACCAAATTCTTCACGCCTCATCACCCTCACAGCCTTTAGCCACACACAACTGCCGTTAGCCACACGCAGCCGACCAAGCTTCACACCATCACGCCTCTGCTTTCACGCCACCACAACCCGCCATTATCAACGTGAAAAGCTCCCCACAACAGCCACATACAAGCAGTAACTTAAGCCCTTCACGACCCAACTCCCTCCCTCTAATCAACAACGCACGCACAAAATTGAATAAAACAAGATCAACCCACCGACCGAACAAACACACTTAACATTCCACTGCCTTCGAACATAGACGCACCACACTGCCACATTACACCCTCTGAAAACTGCCCCTATTAACCACCGAAACAGTCCCAAAATCTGCCTTCAATCAGCCAACAAACCGAGACAAACACACCCCAAAACAACCACCGAAACTGTCCAGAAACTGATCCCAAAACAGCCCTATAAACCGACCTCTAACCACCCAAAAACAGTAAGCCAAACAGTCCCAATATCGAGCCAAATCAGTCAACTAACAGACCTGAAACAGTGAGCTGAAAATGCATCCAAAACAGCAGCAAAATGAAGCCTAGTGAACCGGAAGAGTAAGGAGCTTTTACCCCTTCCGATCTCCACGAAACGCAAGTCCGAAGACAACTTAAAAGGTTAGACCTAAGGGTACTTTTCACACTCATCTTTATTTAATTTCTCGTTATTTATTTTGATTATATTTTCATTATTTGTTGAATCATTTTTTGTGTATAATGTGTGTTGTGGGTATTGGATGAATGAAAGTGTCGTCTCTTGTGGTATATAGGATGGAAACCCAGACGTAAATTCCGCATCCGAATCAAATAGACGGTAGTGCGGTCTGTACTTGGGCAACAATTCCACGTACCACTTGAGCAAACGACACTTGTTGATTTTATGTTATTTTGTTTGTTTAATTATTCGCCATTTATTTTTCCCGTCTTTTAATTTCTGCATGTCATTTATTTATGTTATGATGAGATGATACGCATGGGCCTAGTAAGTGCGATGAAAGGTCCCCTAAAAGGGGTTAAAATCCTATACCACGATACTTCGCCGCGCCGGATGATGTATACTTGATTGGATGAGAGATGTGTTCAATCGGGTATACGAAATCCGATATCTTTTATTTATTTACTTTTCTTGCATTGTTATGTATGTATGCGCATGGGCATAACTAGGGTGGGTTAAAGGTCCTCTATTCGAGGGAAAATGCCTTAAGGCTACCTTACCACGATGTTTTGCCGCGCTGTTTATTACGCGATTTATCGCTGTTTTGTAAAATTACTTTTTTATTCATGCATTTTTATTTGTTGCACATTGTTATATATGCATGCGCATGGGCTTAGTAAGTGCGATGAAAGGTCCCCTATTTGGAGGGGTTAAAATCCTTTACCACGATACTTTGCAGCGCCGATTGATGTGTGTTCGGTTGAATGCAAGATATGTTCAATCGGGCATACTAAGTTTGATGTTATTGTCTTTATTCTTTGTATGCATGATGCAATCGAGTGCATGGGTTAGTAAGTTGGATTAAAGGTCCCCTTTTTGAAGAGGTTAAAATCCTTTACCACAATGCTTTGCCTCGCCGATTAATGTATATTCGGTTGAACGTAAAATGTGTTCAATCGGGTATACGAAGTCCGATATCATTGTCTTTACTTTATATATATGTATTATGTTGATTGCGCATGGGCTTAGTAAGTACGATTAAAGGTCCTCTATTTTGAGCGATTAAAGTCCTTTACTATGATGTTTTGCCGCGCTTTTAGCCCGTTATCATTTATTAGGTGTCATCTATTCATCCGTTCATGTATGTGTCATATTGTTTACTGCATTTTGGAGGTCACTGCTGTAACCCCGTTCGAACGCGTTCCGAAATGCTGCACGAACGCATGTTTTCTGTCTGGTCCCATTCGAACGCGTTATCAAATTCTATATGAACGCAACCCTTCTTTTACCGTTCGAACGCGTTATCAAACGCTATACGAACGCGAACCTTCTGTTTACCATTCGAACGCGTTATCAAATGCTATACGAATGCGAACCTTCTGTTTACCGTTCGAACGCGTTTACAAATGCTACACGAACACGAGTACACTGAATTGCGTTATTTTCATCACATGTGTGTTTGAATCCATATTAGTTATCTTCTTTTGCGCCACGTCATATCATGTTTATCCCATTGGTTGCATCATTTACCTTCATCTTGGCTTAACGTATTACGATTCATATATCCATGTCATGATAGCATTTGAGTATTATTCCCCATGGTATATCGGATGGAAATCCAGAAATAAATTCTGTAGCCGATTCCGAATGGACGGTAGTGCGGTCTGTACTTAGGATACAATTCCACGTACCACTTGGAAAAGTGCTCACATGTGTGCTTGTGTGGTTAATGTGTGTGCTTGTGTTTTCATGAATACAATATGCCAATGAAGTTGTATGTTCGTTGCTACTTTGATGTACTTTCAAGCATGCAATCTTAGATGTGAAATATATGTAAATTCAAGTGTAAGTTTTATTTTGTGTATGTGAATTTAGAAGCATGATACTCCTGGAAATAAGTGTTACTTAAGCTTGATTAAATTATCACATAAATCCTTTCATTATAAGTGACATAAGTAAGGGACCATTCCGAACCCAACGGTTTGAGGTCTTCCCTTGCGAGGGGTGAGTGCGGCCTTAAATCTTTTTTTCCCGGTTCACACCGGGTGGCGACTCCATTATTCTTCGGTTTAGTCCCCCGTGGCTACTCCGTACTCCCGACTAGGCCGCGAGCCTAGAACAGCATGTGTCGCCCAGTTCCTGTGTCCCACAGTGGGGAACTCCAACAAAAAGCAGCTCGCGTTGTAAGACAATGGCAGAAGGTGGAAATCACCGGTCGTCAGGGAGTTCAACAACAGAAGGGATGGAGAAAATAGAAGAAAATATGAGGAAAGAAAGGGAGGAAAATCAAAACCTTCTGAAATTCATGATGGACAGACTAGAGAGGACGGAAGAGACAAATAATGAGAGACTAGAAGCCGGAGCCAGTCGGAGGAGAGGTGAAAAAGCGGAAGGAAAAAGAGTCGCAGATATGAGTGATGACGATGAATCGATGAGGAAGGGTCCCTACGGGATGAGGTCCGTAGTGGTAGAAAAAAATTTACAAACGGAGGATACATGGGAAGAAGAAGAAGGGAGACAGTCACCGGGGTCTTCCTATGAGGGCCCCCACGACACCAGAAGGGGAAATATGAAGCATGGTGAAACTGGACGGGAAGTCTCAAGTCATGAGGACCGCCGCACCCGTGGTGACAGATGCGAAAGAGGCCGCGGGAGGCGGCATAGTGACACAGATGGCAGTATAAAGTCTTTGTAAAAAAAGAAATGGCCAAGTGGGGAGTAAACCCCAAAACGGATACATCAGATGCTCGGGACGGTGAGGTTGAATCTCCCTTCACAGAAGAAATAAAGTCGGCAAAATTCCCAAGACGATTCATCATGTCGTCCATGACGCCCTACAAAGGCCATACTGATCCAAAATCTCATATTGAGAGTTTTGTCCTATTAATGGAGGTCCAATGAGTAGTAGGGGATGTCGTTTGCAAAGTTTTCCCCATAGGGAGCATCGGAAGCTTCACGCAACTCAGGAAGTCTAGCCCCAGGGAGCATCGGAAGCTTCACGCAACTCAGGAAGTCATTTATTCGGCACTTCAAAGGGGCATGCGTCCCAAAGAAAATGGTGGGAGAATTGAGACTGATGAAGAATGGAGATGATGAGCCCCTGAGGAATTTTATTGAAAGGTACCACAATTTGGTGCTCGAGGTCGGAGCGTACGAGTCATCGGAAGCACTAGAAAGTCTCAAGGGAAGTCTAAAGGTCGGGAAGTTGTGGACTCACCTGAGGATTCAAGACCTATCGGATTATGCCACTGCCCTGGAGTTGGCCAGGAAGTTTATCTTAATAGATGAGGAGAAAAAGTTTGCCCGGGGAGTAGACACCCGAAAGGCTAAGATACTCAGGTCAGACAATCAGTGGGATTCGATCAGAAATTTAAAGAGACCAGTCCCGAAGCAGAAGAAACTCATATCGACACCTCCGAGTAGTCATGTTCAAGAGATAAAGTCATATGTCCAAGTCAATCGTGTCGCGGGGAGAACAGTATACACCCCCCTGAACAAACCTATAGCCCAGATAGTTCGGGAAATCCAGGATAAATGTCTGCTGGCTGAGCCTAATTTGAAAAGGTTCCTGATTGAGGAGGGAAATAGCAGGGCTTACTGTATC
Source organism: Zanthoxylum bungeanum (assembly GCA_019454045.1). Taxonomy (NCBI): domain Eukaryota; kingdom Viridiplantae; phylum Streptophyta; class Magnoliopsida; order Sapindales; family Rutaceae; genus Zanthoxylum; species Zanthoxylum bungeanum. The sequence continues at coordinate 47,150 of SKCR01046160.1, read as the reverse complement.
TACCATAACGTAAGGGGACATGCCACGAATAGGTGCAGAGACCTGCGGGAGCAGGTGGAAGACTTGGTGAAAAAAGGCTATCTCAGTGTGTACATAGACCATTCGGTTTTTGAGGTCGACCAAAGTTGATAGTGGAAGTCATCCGGTCGGATGCGTGAGATGCATAGAGGATGTATTAAGAAGGGCATTGCTTGTAGTGACCATTGTAGAGTTGCAAGAAAGACAATGGATCCCAAAATGTGAGTAAGACCTCTTCTGTCTTATGCTGACATTTGATTATGCTTGTTTGTTATGGCCCACACAATGGGTTTGATATTTTTTTTTACGGCTCGGGTCTGCTCTTGTACTGCCGAGACCGATGTCTCTTTCTAGCTCGGGTCTGCTCTTGTACCGCCGAGACCGATGTTCTTTCCGGTTCGGGTCTGCTCTTGTAGAGTCGAGACCGATGTTTCTTTCTGGCTCGGGTCTGCTCTTGTACCACCGAGACCGATGTTTCTTTCCGGCTCGGGTCTGCTCTTGTACCGTCGAGACCGATGTTTGTTTCCGGTTCGGGTCTGCTCTTGTACTGCCGAGACCGATGTTTCTTTCCAGCTCGGGTCTGCTCTTGTACCGCCGAGACTGATGTTTCTTTCCGGCTCGGGTCTGCTCTTGTACCGCCGAGACCGATGTTTCTTTCTGGCTCGGGTCTGCTCTTGTACCGCCGAGACCGACGTTTATTCCCGACTCGGGGGTGGATTTCATTCCGCCGATGCCACTTGTTTATTCGGCTCGGGGCTGGATTTCGTTCCGCCGAGGCCACTTGTTTATTCAACTCGGGGCTGGATTTCGTTCCGCCGAGGTTGCTTGGTTATTCAGCTCGGGGCTGGATTTCATTCCGCCGAGACCACTTGTTTATTCGGCTCGGGGCTGGATTTCGTTCCGCCGAGGCCGTTTGGTTATTCGGCTCGGGGCTGGATTTCATTTTGTCGAGGCCTTATGGTTTATTTAGCTCGGGGTCGGGTTACATCCCACCGAGTCGGCTTCTTTGGACTAGGGATGTAACATCCCCCCAGAGCCAAGTCTTTCTTTCAGCTCGAGGTCGGGTTACATCCCACCGAGTCGGCATCTTTGGACTAGGGATGTAACATCCCCCCAGAGCCAAGTTTTTTATTCAGCTCGGGGTCAGGTTACGTCCCACCGAGTCGGCTTCTTTGGACTAGGGATGTAACATTCCCCCAGAGCCAAGTCTTTCTTTCAGCTCGGGGTCTGGTTACGTCCCACCGAGTCGGTTTCTTTGGACTGGGGATGTAACATTCCCCCAGAGCCAAGTCTTTCTTTCAGCTTGGGGTCGGGTTACGTCCCACCGAGTCGGCCTCTTTGGACTATGTTGGATAATATGACCCATAGCGTCACTATTTGCACAGATCATTGTGTTGTTGTAGCAAATTAACTATGTGACAAGGAAATTGCACTCTCATCATTTGTGATTAGATCACCTTAGATATATAAATGAAGAGAGGTCCCTATGATTAGTTCCTGGACTGAGAATGATATGAGACAGTATCAGTCCCCGAAGGATTAATCATTAAATATCCCTAGCCGGAGTATTATCGAGACTGGACATCGATAATGCGGAATAGGCTAGTATTGCACTTGTGCGCGTTGTGAGGGCACAACGACATAATTCTCATATATATATGTATTGGATACTTATGCAAGTGCGATAGGAGGTCGTGTTTCACCGATGGTACGGGAAACAGCTTCGCTCTGGATAGACCCCTCGGAATCCCATTGGTATTATGAATATGTGTCTATGGGAGGCCGAAATCAAGGTAGGTGTGTATAGTCTTAACCTGAGATTTACATCGCTAATGCTTACGACAATCGATATACTTTAGTTGAGGTCGTCTAGGACTCTAACCGGTTCTGTGTACGCCAATGCCGGGTATATTGAGAATCGTAGTGTATTGGATGTGATGTCAAGACGGAAGTATCACTCCAGTCATAGTGGAGATGATGTCACGCAGGATACGGTATTAGTGCTCATAAGTGCTGCGCGGCCATCGGGATATTATGACAAGGTCATGTATATCCGATAATAGAGACTAGTTACCAGACATCCGACATGTGCTTCGTACGGGGCAGACACTTATCCAGCCCCAGGCCTAGCACGTGACTATCCGATACTGGACCGATATACACAATACAATCGTATACTACGCTTGATACAGATCTTACTATTCATTGGATGAATATCACCGGAGAATTGGGTAGACATCGTGCTTTGCTAGGAGCCGACCTTGTCTCGTAAATCGGTAGAACGTAGTACTTGGTACGTACGTGATTCGGATACTCCGACGACCCTTTTACTGCCAACGTATCCGGAGATCTCATGGGTCGCTTCCCGATAATGCACCGATGACGCATAACTCGCACTCATTAATAATCTGGGATTATATATAAGAAAGAGAAAATTAATCAATGATTAATTAAAGAGATATTTTATCCTGGATAAAATATCGTCTATAGAGAGAGAACGATTAATTCGGAATTAATCGATTAAATTAATATATTCGATATATTAAACGAAATTAGATTTCGACGCGAAATTAAAATTAGATTTTAATTCGGGCGAACGAATTAATTTAGAATTAATTCGTTAGCGACGTGAATAGTGAATTCGCTTGGCGGAATCATTTAATTACGACGCAACGGAAAATTCGCTAATTAAGAATTAGCGAACCCGAGCCCGAGTGTGATTGCGAGCGCATTCGTATTTCGAATTCGAGTGCGGCGACGCAAGTCACATCAAGCGTCAAATCAATTGTCACATCAAGCGTCAAATCAAAAGTCACTTTGAGTGATTGATTGATTGATTGACTTGATTGATGGATTGATTGAATGACACACATCAAAGTCACTTTATTAAAGTGACATGTGAATAGTTGATATGTGTGGTTGGAATAGTGACTTGATATAAGTAATTGATTTACACTTTATTTTATTAGATAAATAAAAGGTAAAAGGCTTATTTATTTTGGAAATATATAAGTCAATTTTTAGTAAATCATTTACATAACTTTCATTACACATTTCCATCTCTCTCTCACCTATTCTCTCCTTCTTCTTCACGCCATTTTGGAGCATTCTTCACTGGTTTTTCAACCAGTTTTGGGCGTGACTTTGGGAAGCAAATGAGTGGTTTTCATTTGATGAAATCAAGTGCTAGCACACTTGTGAACATTGCGAAGGTGTTAGGGAGGTTCACCCATGAGGCGGGACTCATCCGACGGAGTTTGGAGCTTCGTTTTGAGACCCGAAACTGCTCAAACCAGTGGCTTGAACTGCAGTGGATGTGCGCCCAAACAGTGAACAATTTTGGCATGAAACGTCTTCAAATCGACTCAACCGATCGATGTAAGTATTCCGCTATCTTCCTCGATGTATTCGAACTTATATTTCATGTCTTGTATGATCTTGGGACCTAGATTTAACCAACAGACTAGGGATGTAACATCCCCCCAGAGCCAAGTCTTTCTTTCAGCTCGGGGTCGGGTTACGTCCCACCGAGTCGGCTTCTTTGGACTGAGGATGTAACATTCCCCCAGAGCCAAGTCTTTCTTTTAGTTCGGGGTCTGGTTACGTCCCACCGAGTCGGTTTCTTTGGACTGGGGATGTAACATTCCCCCAGAGCCAAGTCTTTCTTTCAGCTCGGGGTCGGGTTACGTCCCACCGAGTCGGCTTCTTTGGACTAGGGATGTAACATCCCCCCAGAGCCAAGTTTTTCTTCAGCTCGGGGTCGGGTTACGTCCCACCGAGTCGACCGTCATCAGCATAAGGTGCCAGGAAGGACCCGATTTGCAGCCAAGGCATTTTTTTTCTGCGGTTCCTGGAGTGACCACCGACGGATTCATCGGCACACTATCTTTTTTTTATTGTTCCCGGCATCAACTCACAAACTCGTTGTTACCGAGAACTAGGGGATAGATGTTGATGGTGTTTTTTAAGCACAATGATATTTAAACAGTACAACATGGGTAAAAGGGTAATTCCCTTCTCGGTCGAAATCATTAATGCCGACCCGGCCACTAAAAGCCAAACAGTAAGTAACTGAGCACTTGAGTTCAAGATGACTGGGCAATTATCAGATCGACTGTAGCACTCTCAGTACAAAAGACTATCATGACCGACCATATGAAGACCGACCTCGTGAAAACCGAGCATAGGGCAAGACATGTTCGGGAAGATAAGGCATTCTATCCATACAAGATAAGATAATAAGTTATCCTATTTTCATAAAGAGAACTGATGAGACAGTATCCTAAAAGGATAAAAGAAGTGAAGGTAGTTATAAAAGTTGGAATCCTGATAGGAAAAAGGAACCATCTCCAACTGGGAATTCTTGTACAAATAGGAATATGATTTCTTCACCATTATAAATAGGAGGGTAGAGTGAGTGTAGAGATGAGGGGAATCAGAATCAAGATCATTACGATCAGACTTGTCAAACACAAGAGATATCAGAGAAGCATATCTAAGTAATAAAAAGTATCGTTCTGTTTGTGCCCGTAGACGTAGGTCGGATCAAAATTCGCCGAACCACGTTAAATCTCCTTGTTGATTGGTGTATTTATCTGTCTTTTGCTAAATTTACTTTTGGTTCCCCTTAACCGAACAAATTCACTATTGAGGGAGGATTGTCTCGGGAGTAATATTCCCATATTGCCATGAGACCAAAATCAGCCGTCAACAACTTCTGTTGGTCGTTCAGTGCTCATCAAATAAACACCTATATGTCTATTCGGGTCTTCCAAGACTCATGGTTCATTGGGACAAACCATCAGACTAAAACTCGATATATGACATGTACTGGTCTCAACGGAATTTACTAACTGACCCGTGTCAGCAAATCTTGATCAGAAATTTTATTTGAGAATATACTACAAGTAATGATACCTCCCAATGTCAATTACAAGTCTCATTATAACTGTGTGACTACTGTATAATCTCAAGTTTTCGTTTAATATATACATCATTAAATCTTAGTTAGTTTCGATTTAAACTAAATTAGATCGAATATGTATATAAAATACAAGATGTGCTATTAGTAAATAAATAATATTAGGGGAAGAAGTGATTGCTTGTATTTATGAATATGTCATAAATACAATATGGATTAACGCTCAAAGCACAAACCCCAACAATATCTTTATTATTCAGTCATCCATATAAAAAGACTGTTAAATAATATATGTGGATATGTGGGATACCTTAAGTAAATAAGTTTTACAGATTTTTAATTTTTTTTACGAAAAGGCTTCAATGTCAACTCTATTATTTACAATAGTGTTAAATTTTTATTTGCTACTTGCTTGTTATGCTTTTCTTCATTGGACTTGGGACATTAAATGAACCGATCTGTTCGTAAACAGCTCAACTCACATTTGTTTTCTTCAAGATCAATTCATTTAATAAATGAGCTATTCAAACTCGAAAATAATTGCTCGATTATTAAACGAGGCCGAGTCGCAAAAGTTCGAGTCGGTTCTTTTTTTTACTCCCACTATTTAAAAAAGATTCAACTTGATATTATAATATATGTGTGTGTCACAAATATTTGAATTTTGTGGAGAAATTTATTTAAAATTTGAAGAAGTAAACAAAAAAGCTAACGTGCGCCGTGCCACGTGTCACCATCACAGAAGACTTGCTAACTTGCGCTGCCACGTGTCATCATCACAACGGTGCCGACAATCATCATCTATGCTATCTTGCGCCAGGCCACGTGTCAACATCATAACGGCCTTGCTAAAATGGGCCCATGCCACGTGTCATGATCTGACGCTGCCGACAATCTCACCTCAGAGTGACGTAAGCAATGACGTCATGAACAGTGCCACGTCATCGGATAAGATCTGAGCCGAAAAATCAGCAAGTGACACGTGCCACTGTAGCGCGCGTCGCGACGCGGCACTAGCGTCGCGACGCCCAGACCCCATCCGCGCCTATAAATAGAGCTCGAGATTTCAGTTTTTGTTGTACCATTTCCTCCCACTTCTTTGATGTAGTTAGGGAGTTCTTCTCTCTCTAAGTTTCTTTTAATAAAGTTTTGTAATTTTTAATTACATTTTTTAATAATAATAATTTACTTTCTTTATTTTACAGTTTTTACTACTCATTATGAGGAGGTAACTTCCCTCTGTTAGGGTAAAAGGTAATTCTTTTACTATTACTTCTTAGATTATTCTCCCATAATTATAATATATTCAAAGTTTTAAATTGACTTAATCAGGATACCGCCAGATTGGTCGGTGGGTAATAAAATTCATATTCCGCCTTTATGGCTGGTTATTTTGGTTTCGCCTTTATGGCTGGTTATTTTGGTTCCGCCTTTATGGCTGGTTATTTTGGTTCCTCCTTTATGGCTGGTTATTTTGGTTCCGCCTTTATGGCTGGTTTATATTAAAATGATTCCGCCTTTATGGCTGGTTGTTTTTAAACTGATTAAATCAAAATACCGCCTATATGGCTGGTTGGTAATGTTTTGCAAAGCTTATATTATATTATGGGAGAAATCTAATTAGTATTTAGTAGAAGTAATTCCTTTTACCTTAGCAATTTTTATTAATTCATTTTTAGCATTTATTTTACTGCATTTACTTTATGCAATTTTATTTTAAGTCTTTTAAGTTTTTAGCCCTAGTTATGTGTCGTAGCTAAGTTAGTTATCTAGGGTTGTGATGAATTTCAATTTAACGGTTTATAAGGGTTAGATTATAGTTTGGGTAATTTAAGGTTTATTTATTGAGTCTTAATCTTAATGCTCTTTAATTAACTGGCCATTAATTAAATTGATTAGATAAACTTAAAATGAACTAGACATAGGGATTTTAAGTTTAAGACCTTAGACTCAATAGCCCACGATCTTCCTTGAGGATAGATAACCCTTTAATAGATTTCCTTACAGGATAGGAATATACCTGTCGGGCGGGGGTAGCCATAATTGGAACTTGAACTTAATGAATCTAGGTAATTTGGTTGACATAGACATATGGTTCAATTGGGTTATACTAGGTATTTGTAATTGACCATCGGAAGAGGCTTTTACATAATTTAGTGTTCCAGGTTAATAAATTGATATATTACCCAACTATAAGATAACTACTTCATCTTTTAATAATATTGAAATAAATCACAACCCTGGATAGTTTTTAATATTGAATTTTCTTAAAATTTACTTTTAAGCAATTTTACTTATTTGTCTTTAAATTTAGAATCGTCGCCATTCCAAATCAATCAAACAACTTGTTAGATACTGGTAATCATTTGGCCCAATAAATTGATAACAAAAGGTTTTAAGTCCTCGTGGGATCGATACTTTTTATACTACTTGAACGATACGTACGCTTGCGTTATACGTGTGTGTTTACGCCGGTCAAGTTTTTGGCGCCGTTGCCGGGGACTTATTTATCTTTTATTATTAGTTTAGGGGTTAGATACTTTTACTTGTATCTAATTTCTTTTTACTTATTGTTTTTGTTTTCTTGTGTTTCAGGTTCTCAGAAACTTCATGAGACGAACCAGAAGCTTTGAAATCCGACCGCTTGACCCAGAAATTGAAAGAACCATCAGACAGTTGAGAAGGGAAAGGCGAGAAGCCCAAGAAGCTTTAGTCAACATGGAACCTGAACCTTTGGAGGTTGCACCACCAATTCCCATTCGAGACAGAACCATTCCGGTGGTTGACAGACTCATTTCATGTATTGTACTTCCTCCATTACCAGCAAATGCAGGAGACATCAAAACTTGCATTCAGATGATTCAGCAGTCAGTTCAGTTTGGAGGAAATGCAACTGAAGATCCTAATGCCCACATCAGCAACTTCCTGGAAGTTTGTGGCACTTTCAATTACAACCGAGAAGCTGAAGAAGCAATGAGACTGCGTGTATTCCCATACTCTTTGAAGGACAGAGCTAAAGCTTGGCTACATTCATTACCAGCAGGGTCTATCACAACATGGAACACTCTTGCCACCAAATTTCTTGCAAAATACTTTCCACCAGCCAGAACCGGAAAGCTGAGAAATGACATCACATCCTTTGTGCAGTAAGATTAAGAATCCCTGTACGAAGCGTGGGAAAGGTACAAAGATTTACTCCGAAAATGTCCACACCATGAGATTCCAAAATGGCTTCAAGTCCAAACATTCTATAATGGACTTTCTGGAATAATGAGAACCACAATTGATGCTGCTGCTGGAGGTGCCTTAATGGCAAAAGGAGAAGATCAAGCCTGGGAACTAATTGAAGAAATGGCCAACAACAATTCCTTGTGGCCAACAGAAAGAAGTTTGATTCAAAGAATTGCAGGAATCTATGAAGTTGGAGCCAATACAGCAGTCAACACCAAGTTAGATCAAATATGCAAATTCATGGAGACTCTTACCACTGGATCCACAAGTTCACATATGGAGGAGGTACCAGAACCACAACAACTTGAAGAGACGGTGAATTATGTCAACAATTTCAACAGACAGGGGAACAATCCATATTCCAACACCTACAACCCAGGGTGGAGGAATCATCCTAATTTTTCATGGAGCAACAATTCAGGGCAAAAGAACTATCCACCACCCGGATTCCAGCAACAGAATAAAGGCCAGGAGCAGACAAATGAACCAGTGATGGCAGAGATGCTAGCTCAATTAAAAAGATATGAAGCCATGATTCAGAGCCAATCAGCTTCCATCAAAGCACTGGAGAATCAAATCGGACAACTGGCCAATGCTCAGAGCTACAGACCGCCAGGTAATCTTCCCAGCAACACAGAACCAAATCCAAGGAACCGAGGGAAGGAGCAATGTCAAGCCATTACCTTAAAGAGTGGTACTGAGATCAACAAAGATGTTGGAGTCAAAACAGCTGCTGAGGAAGTTCCAAAAGATGCAGTTCCACAGATGGAAGAAAAAGAAGAAAAGAAAAAGAAGCAAGGAAAAAGAAAAGAACAGATCACTCCACCACCACCTTTTCCTCAACGTCTTCAGAAAAACAAACTGGACAAACAGTTTGCTCGTTCTTGGAGATTTTCAAAAAGCTGCACATCAACATACCATTTGCAGAAGCCTTGGAACAAATGCCCAGTTATGTCAAATTCATGAAAGACATTCTTTCACGAAAACGGAGATTGGGAGACTACGAAACAGTAGCTTTGACAGAAGAATGCAGCGCCATCATTCAAATGAAACTTCCCCCGAAGTTGAAAGATCCTGGCAGTTTCACAGTTCCATGCACCATTGGAGAACATTACATCGGTAAGGCTTTATGTGATTTAGGTGCTAGTGTTAACTTGATGCCTTTTTCTATTTACATGAAATTACAAATTGGAGAAGCAATGCCTACCTCAGTATCTTTGCAACTTGCTGATCGAACACTCGCATTTCCGAAGGAGTGGTAGAAAATGTGCTGGCTAAAGTTGACAAACTAATCCTTCCAGCAGACTTCATCATCCTGGACATGGAAGAAGAAGACAAAGAAGTACCTATCATTCTTGGGAGACCATTTTTGGCTACAGGTAAAACTGTGATTGATTTGCAAAAAGGAGAACTAACAATGAAAGTGCAGGACCAAGAAGTGACCTTTAATGTTTTCCAAGCCATGAAATTTCCAAGCGATGAAAAGGAAGAAGAAGAATGCTTCAGAATTGATGTTGTTGATAGAATTGTTCAGAATACTGAGTCAAATCCCACAGATACACTTGAAACTTGCATCACCAACATGACTGACAGCGAGCTAGATGCTGAAATCTTGGAATGTATCAACTACCTTGACAAACCATTCCGATTCAAAGTAACACCACCAGTTGAAAGCTTGGAACTGCCAAAGATCGAATCAAACCTTCGATTGAAGAACCACCGCAGTTGGAACTAAAGTTACTTCCGAGCCATCTCAGGAATGCATTTCTTGGAAACTCTTCTGAATTACCTGTTATTATTTCTTCTTCACTAACATTGGAACAGGAAGAAAAGCTACTAAGAGTGTTACGAGAGCACAAAAGAGCCATTGGCTGGACTATAGCAGACATTCGAGGCATTAGCCCATCATTTTGCATGCACAAGATCCTGATGAATGATGAATACAAACCCACAGTGGAGCATCAACGGAGACTCAATCCAATCATGAAGGAAGTCGTGAAGAAAGAAATCATCAAATGGTTGGATGCTGGCATCATTTACCCCATCTCAGATAGCACTTGGGTAAGTCCTATGCAGTGTGTACCAAAGAAAGGAGGAATTACTGTTGTCACCAATGAAAAGAACGAGCTGATTCCAACAAGAACGGTAACTGGATGGAGAGTATGTATGGATTACAGGAAGCTGAACAAAGCCACGAGAAAGGACCATTTTCCGCTGCCATTCATTGACCAGATGTTAGACAGACTGGCAGGACATGAGTTCTATTGCTTTCTTGATGGATATTCAGGTTACAATCAGGTTGCCATCGCACCAGAAGACCAGGGAAAAACTACTTTTACATGTCCCTATGGTACTTTTGCTTTCCGCAGGATGCCATTTGGATTATGTAATGCCCCTGCCACTTCAGCGTTGCATGATGGCCATCTTTTCAGACATGCTGGAGCAGAGTATGGAGGTTTTTATGGATGATTTTTCTGTGTTTGGAGATTCTTTTGACCATTGTTTGAAAAATTTGGAACAGGTATTACAAAGGTGCGAAGATACAAACCTGGTACTCAATTGGGAGAAATGCCATTTCATGGTACATGAAGGCATTGTTCTTGGACACCGGATCTCACAAAAAGGAATTGAAGTAGACAAAGCAAAAATCGAGACAATTGAGAAACTACCTCCACCAACATCTGTCAAAGGGATTCGAAGTTTTCTTGGACATGCAGGTTTTTAAAGGAGATTTATCAAAGACTTTTCCAAGATTGCCAAACCTCTTTGCAATCTTCTGGAAAAGGATGTACCTTTCAACTTTACCAAAGAATGCCAGGAAGCTTTCGAGATATTAAAACAGAAGCTGATTTCTGCCCCATCATTGTAGCACCAGATTGGACCCTTCCATTCGAGGTAATGTGTGATGCTAGTGATTTTGCTGTAGGTGCAGTTTTGGGACAACGCAAAGCAAAGATTTTCCACACCATTTACTACTCCAGCAGAACTTTGAATGAAGCTCAACTCAACTACATAACCACTGAAAAGGAATTGCTAGCAGTTGTGTACGCTTTTGACAAATTCCGCTCCTATCTGCTGGGTCCCAAAGTGGTGGTCTACACAGATCATTCAGCAATCAAATATCTGATCACAAAGAAAGATGCCAAACCCAGATTGATCCGTTGGATACTTCTTTTGCAAGAATTTGACGTGGAGATCCGAGACAGGAAAGGAACAGAAAACCAGGTGGCAGATCACTTATCGAGGCTCGAGAATGGAGAAACAGCTGGCAAAGAATTATCAATCAAAGAAACTTTCCCAGATGAACAGCTGTTCACCATAAAACAACAGGAAGTCCCTTGGTATGCTGACTATGTCAACTACATTGTATCAGGAAAATGGCCGTTGGAATGGACAACTCAGCAACGGAAGAAGTTCTTCAAAGAAGTCAAGCACTTTGTCTGGGATGAACCATACCTGTTTAAACGACTGTGCTGATCAATTACTTAGACGGTGTGTTCCACAGGAGGAAGTCAACAGTGTTTTGCAACACTGTCATTCATCACCATACGGCGGACACTTTAGTGGAAACAAAACTGCAGCCAAAGTCCTTCAATCAGGTTTGTTCTGGCCCACACTTTTTAAAGATGCTTATCTTTTTGCTTTTCAATGTGACCGGGTGCCAGAGAACGGGGAATATTTCGAGAAGAAACGAAGGACCGTTGCAAAACATTTTGGAAGTGGAAATATTCGATGTATGGGGTATTGATTTCATGGGACCCTTCGTTCCATCATTTGGAAACCTGTACATCCTGGTTGCTGTAGACTACGTCTCCAAATGGGTTGAGGCAATTGCACTGCCATCCAATGATTCCAAAGTGGTGATCAAATTCCTGAAAAATAACATTTTCACTCGGTTTGGAACACCTCGAGCAATCATCAGCGATGGTGGCTCTCATTTCTGCAACAAATACTTCGATGCACTCCTATCCAAATACGGAGTTACTCACAAAGTTGCCACTGCTTACCATCCACAGTCAAATAGACAGGTTGAGGTTTCAAACAGGGAGATCAAGAGAATCCTAGAAAGGACCGTTGGATCAACAAGGAGGGACTGGTCTACAAAATTAGATGATGCATTATGGGCCTACAGAACAGCTTACAAGACACCCATTGGTATGTCTCCATATCGATTGGTGTTTGGAAAAGCATGCCATCTACTAGTTGAGCTTGAACACAAGGCGTACTGGGCACTGAAGAAGTTGAATCTTGACTCACAAGCTGCAGGAGAGAAAAGACTTCACCAACCCAATGAATTGGAGGAATTTTATGACAATGCCAAATTATACAAGGAAAAGACCAAAAAATGGCATGACCAAAAAATAGTGCACAGACAGTTGGAACCAAGGCAGCAGGTGTTGTTGTACAACTCGAGATTGAAACTTTTCCCTGGAAAGTTGAAATCTAGGTGGTCCAGACCATTTGTGATCACTCAGGTTTTACCATATGGAGCTGTTGAGTTACTGGATCCCAATACCAACAACACATTCAAAGTTAACAGTCAGCGTGTCAAGCACTACTGGGGAGAATCATTTGAGCGTCAAAAAGAAAGTGTCACACTTTCAGATCCAGCATAAATGTTCAAGCAGTCACGTCTAGCTGACGACTTTAAACTTAGCGCTCGCAGGGAGGCAACCCATGCAATTTTTGTATATATTGTGATTTGGTGTGATTTAATTTTGTGTGTTTAGTTTTTGCAGATTAAGTCATTTCAAGATGGATGAAGCTCTCTCAAATCTTCACAAGCAATTTCCTTCTCTCCCTCAAAAATCTCTGATGAAAATCTATAAAGCTCGCTTGGAACGGATGAGGTTACTGACAATCTATGGTGTCCCAATGACATTCGTTGGGTAATTGAAGCACGAGTCCGATTGGCAGGTGAGTCTTCTGACTCTTTTATTTCACACTTGCCTGGTTTTGGAAGAAGCACATATGCAAAGAAACGAAGAGCTAAACAAATGGGTGTTTGTTACAAATGTGCACGTTGGAATTGCAACACTCGTTGTCGTTCTTTAGGAATGGTGTCTGTTAATCGCGAAGACAAAATTAAATTCATTAGGGATGGCTTGAGTAAGGAGTCTTTAGATGATATATCTTCGACTCTTGAGACGCATCCCAGTGGATATGTTCACATAGACTTTCGCAGATTACATACACAATTTCAAAAAGAAAGATAATAGTTAAGTCTTGGGAATCTGACTAAAAAAGACCCTGTTTGCCAATTTATAAGAAAATTGGATGGGAAGCTTGTCCCTGATGCATAGACGTTAATCAAGCTGTAGATTTTTGTACATATTATATCTCTTTGTTTTTTTTCCTAATAATTGTGATTTGTTTTGTTTTTTTCTTTTATTTTCTCTGACAGGATCCAGATCTTGTTGACTATCATAATCTATTTTACTATTTTGCTACTAATCGTCCTTTGGAAGATACTTGTGCTATTTTTACTCACCCTTTTCAGGTATTATAAATTCAGCCCGTCATTGCACTTTTGAAGGCATCCTAATTTGAGAAAGAAAACATAGAAAAATGGAAGCCACTTCAAGAAGACGAGTTGAAAACATTTGTGGTTTGTGTAGTAGTAGTGTTGGTACTAAACCACAATACATAGAAGCAGCACAGGAGTTGGGTCGAGTATTATCTGCAAGGAATATGCACTTAATATATGGCGGAGGAAATCTTGGATTAATGGGGATCGTTTCATAGGCTGTACAGGAAGGAGGCAGTCATGTTTTGGGAATCATCCCAAAACCCTTGGCAGAGGCAAATCTTATTGGATCATCAAACAGAGAGGAATTAATCGTGCCAGGTATGTCTGAACGACTGGTAGAAATGATTAATCGTGCTGATGCTTTTATTGCTTTGCCAGGTGGTTGGGTACATTGGAGGAAATTTTTATTGTACTATCTTGGGCGAACCTGAACATACACCAGAAACCGCTTGGACTACTCAACGTTGATGGATTTTATGATTTTCTTTGTGTGTTTCTTGATGATGCTCGAAGAAATGGGTTCGTGTCAAAACCTATGAAAGAACTCCTCTTACTGCCAGAACTGCTCCGGATCTGATAGACAACTCATAGCCTATGAACCACAAGTTGACCCTATCCTATCAAAGATAAATTAGTCTGAGGACGATCGTGGTAAGAGGCGTCGAATTAATCTGGATCTTAACCTTTAATTTCCTGTATATTTCAGCTAACCAGGTACAACCTTCTAACTCTCCTTTTACTGTTTACGACATTGGGGACAATGTCATTTAGGTTTGGGGGAGGGATTTAGTTGATTAGTACCTTGTTTTTAGTTTGTAGTTGTTTTTATTTTTAATCCAAATTTTTCGAAAAATACAAAAAAATTGAAAAATTTTCAAAAATTACAAAAATATTTTGCATTTTTGTGTTTTTGTTTTGATTAATAAGGTGAGAATTGGTAAGAGATAGCTGAGTAAGGAGTTCTCACTCCTGATACGTATCTCAAGCCATTTATTTTTGAAACAAGTTAATTTTGTTTATTTCCTTTTAAATTATTTAATTTGTGAATTCTCCTTACATGGACTAAAATGGATCTTCATATGCTCAGTTGGCAGGTATTATCAACATACATAGTAACATACAGTCGTGAGCTAAAATTGAAAAGTTTGTAATATTCAGTGCTCTAGTTTAATTGGAGGAAGCATCTCTAAATAGTGATGAAGTAAAAAAAAAAAAAAAAAAAAAAAAAAACAACGTCAGAGATCCGAGTTATTAAGTCTGAAAGGGTGTTTTAACACCTAGTGCCCTAAAACCAACTGGTTTGGGAGTCACTGGCCCAAAGCTCGTTACATGGATCAAAGATGCTGCAAAAATATATATATCTGAAGTCTGGGTAATTAAGTCCGTAGGGGTGTCTTAACACCTGGTGCCCTAAAAGCCAACTGGTTTGGGAGCCACCGACCCAAAGCTCGCTACATAGACGGAAGATATTGTATATAAATAAAAAATAGAGAAAAAATCAAAGAAAAAATCAGAAAATTATTCCATTGCTACAAAAAGGTGTGAAATCTGATAGAACTTTAGGACAAAAATATTACTCTCTTATCAACTGCACTCATGACTGTTGTGGGCAAAAATGAGTTGATCAATATTTTGTTAGCTTGTGTATGGAGAATGGTAAAAATAATCGGAGAATTTACTTATTCAGTAATTTAGAAAGAAACAAAACAACTAGTAACTTGGAGTAGAATTTTCACCTGATTAGTCACTAACTTTCTTTATTCTCTTTTCGCTTGTCTTTTCGCTTTTGTGTGCATTAGTTTTACTACCTTTTTACTTTTGTAAAATGCTTGTGGGTATCATTGCTGTAAACCCTCACGAGACTACACTCGTCCACTAGGGACACCTAGGGGTTTAAAGGCTTGTTGCATATGCTAAATGCAACCGTGATCCCTATGAAAGTGGCTTAGTTAAATTTTATTTTCATGTTATTTTATTTTCTGTTTTGCTCGAGGACTAGCAAAATGTTAGGTTGGGGGTGTGATGAGTGGTATTTATACCACTATTTCTCACTCATTTGACCTAATGTTTTTTTTTTGTTTCTCGAGATTTATGAACGTTTTGATGTGTTTTGTTGTTATCATGCAGATAAATAAAGTTTGGACAGCACTGGAGGCAATTTGGGGAAAAACCGGACAAAAATGTGTCAACAGGAATATTTTCATCTTCTGCGCGTCGCGACGCTTGATCATTGCGCGCCGCGACGCCCAACATGCGCCGGTTTTGCTAAAATGTGTCGGGTCAACGGGTCAACAATTTGAAAAGTTTGACTTTGCTAACGTGCGCCGTGCCACGTGTCACCATCACAGAAGACTTGCTAACTTGCGCTGCCACGTGTCATCATCACAACGGTGCCGACAATCATCATCTATGCTATCTTGCGCCAGGCCACGTGTCAACATCATAACGGCCTTGCTAAAATGCGCCCATGCCACGTGTCACGATCTGACGCTGCCGACAATCTCACCTCAGAGTGACGTAAGCAATGACGTCATGAACAGTGCCACGTCATCGGATAAGATCTGAGCCGACAAATCAGCAAGTGACACGTGTCACTGTAGCGCGCGTCGTGACGCGGCACTAGCGTCGCGACGCCCAGACCCCATCCGCGCCTATAAATAGAGCTCGAGATTTCAGTTTTTGTTGTACCATTTCCTCCCACTTCTTTGATGTAGTTAGGGAGTTCTTCTCTCTCTAAGTTTCATTTAATAAAGTTTTGTAATTTTTAATTACGTTTTGTAATAATAATAATTTACTTTCTTTATTTTACAGTTTTTACTACTCATTATGAGGAGGTAACTTCCCTCTGTTAGGGTAAAAGGTAATTCTTTTACTATTACTTCTTAGATTATTCTCCCATAATTATAATATATTCAAAGTTTTAAATTGACTTAATCAGGATACCGCCAGATTGGTCGGTGGGTAATAAAATTCATATTCCGCCTTTATGGCTGGTTATTTTGGTTTCGCCTTTATGGCTGGTTATTTTGGTTCCGCCTTTATGGCTGGTTATTTTGGTTCCGCCTTTATGGCTGGTTTATATTAAAATGATTCCGCCTTTATGGCTGGTTGTTTTTAAACTGATTAAATCAAAATACCGCCTATATGGCTGGTTGGTAATGTTTTGCAAAGCTTATATTATATTATGGGAGAAATCTAATTAGTATTTAGTAGAAGTAATTCCTTTTACCTTAGCAATTTTTATTAATTCATTTTTAGCATTTATTTTACTGCATTTACTTTATGCAATTTTATTTTAAGTCTTTTAAGTTTTTAGCCCTAGTTATGTGTCGTAGCTAAGTTAGTTTCAGCTCAAATCATATTTATGACAGATTTGGACTAGACCTAGTCGAGAAATCCCTATATACAGCCATGTCCAATTTTAATTACACTCAACCGCTCTTAATACTGCAGAGCTTGTAGTAGAAGGGGGAAATAAAGCCAAATTGGGTTTTCATGGTTGCACCTTTTCCGTCCAACTCAGCTTGAAACACAGTCATCAAAATTAAAATGTACAAGCCAATTAACCATTTTTTTTTTATAGCAAAAAAAAAAAAAAAAAAAAAATTTAATAATAAAAAAAAAAAAAAATCTTCTTTGAAATATCAAAAATGAGAAATTGCAATTTGCTAATTTTTTTTGGTTACCCTATTAACGATGAAAGCATTGACTTCGTCAAGTTGGAAATAACAATTAAATTTGGAAATAAATTTTTTCAAACCCTGTCTATTTACCAACCTTACATCTAGTCTTAAACTACAACTGCGTTAATATTGTCAACGGTACCGGGTCGGGAAGTTTACTGGAAGCAGATATCATTGGGCTTATTCTACGGTTTGAGATAATTAAATTGTATTCTTAAGTCAATGAATTCATTGTTTCTATCTAGCTGACATTCTGGCTGGCAAAAATGTGGCAAAAATATCAAATAAAGAAGAAGCAGTAGCTGTGTAGTAGGCAATTATTCTTTGGCAAGTTGGTGGGATTCTGCCATTAATTGTTAAATAAAGCAAATTATAACTGAGGTTGGAGCAACGAAGACTATAGGATTGAGCCAATTCCTTCCCTCAAAACACTATATAAATACTTAAGCATCGACACAATTAACAATACACAGCTTCATTTGCAGAAACTAGAGCGTTATTCACTGAAGTTTACATCCATGTCGATGTCCGGAATTCAAGGCCTTCCACTTGAAATCACTGGTACTGTATATAACGGATCTATTATTTGTTTACCAATTTAGTTACCTTATTTATACACTTGCTCTTTGAAATTTTTAGTATTTTTGGCTAATGTTGCTCATAATTTTGTATGTATCTAGTGATTGGATGTCTTAACTTGGATGACAAAGAATGGATATCAAGACAAGATCCGTATGTCTGCCTTGAATATGGAAGCACCAAGTACCGAACAAAAATATGTACAGGTATATATACCAGTTCTTCTCTAGTGCAGACGCCCACTAATTAAAAAGAAAAAAAAACTCTGATTCCAATATATTAAAAGAAAAAAAATACAGTTATCAATACGATTTTTTGTCTTTTACTAAACGTATACATATACAATCTATGTTTTGCATGTATTTCTATATACTAATGAATTTTACTTTTGGACTTCCTCATTTCATTTCATGTTGATTTGTTAGATGGAGGCAAGAATCCCACATTCCAGAAAAGTTCGTTTTCCCACTTATTGAAGGCCTGCGGGAACTGAATGTTGTGGTCTGGAATAACCACACCCTTATCCCTGATGAATTCATAGGCTCTGGAAGGTAATTGTCAAACTTCAACAATCCAAATAAATTAGATATAACTTATAACATTTCAACTGATTTGATTTGTGCCTTAATATCTATCTGGATTCTTTACAGGATTCAACTTCACAAAGCCCTTTCCCAAGGTTTTGATGATGCTGCTTGGCCGCTTCAAAGTAAAATGGGCAGGTCAAACTCAACTTTCCAAGTTTGTTTTTGTTTTTTGATATTGTTGAAATTCATGCATCTAACATAACCTAAAAGATAGTTTAAGAGTTGAGATCTTAGCTGATGTGGGATATTTGTCAATATTTTACTTAGTATATCATGTTGAAATTTATAAGTCTAACTTAATTCAAAAGTTAGCTTGAGAATAGAAGGTTGTCAAATACTTATATTTTAATTTTATTCATTCATCTCATCTCAACCAATACATGATATTTTCCTCAAAAGATAATTTCTTTGATCCAGGCGCTCAGGAGAAATAAGACTGATATTGCAATACTCAAATACCAATACAAATGTAATATGTCTAACCTCAGTTTTTCCATTAGTCATTAGACGAATATTTCAATCTGAACCAAATAATTAACCAATGTTTGGCCCACTAATTGCAGCAATATAAGACAAATTTATCTCCAGTAACAACACCACAACATGCAACACCATCTAGTGCCATGAGCCAACTCCTACCACATCAACAGGCACCTCCAACTCCTTACACAGCCCCATCTCCTTACGCCGCATACCCTCCACAACCAGCTGCATCTCCACTGTGTCCATATCCTCCCACTGCACCGGCACCACCAGCTGGCTATCCTCCAATGTCACAAACATACCCTCATGCGCCACCTACCGTCTATCCTCCAACACCATATCTGCAGGCCCCAATATATTATCCTTCAGGTACATTTATTACAGGTCACATGTTTGAGTCACAGAAACAATCTCTTAATAAAAATGATAGTAAAAGTAAGGTTGCGTATATATTGAATAGTCCCCAGAGTTCATAGTATGGGAATATTCGTGTACTATGTCGTCTCACATTTACTACAATTCTATCTCAAGCTCTTCTTTTGAATTATGATTCTACATTTCCAATATTTAAGCCTCATGCTACTCTCTGACTCTCAATGACAACAGGTCCTCCATCAGGAATCTATCCACCCCCACCATACTGAAAATGCAACGTCCGGAGGGTCACTTGAAGAATCCTTGTGTTTTTGTTATAGTAATCATAACTCTGCAATCAATTTATTTTCTGCTGAAAATTTAATTTAATTTTGTTGGATGATCAGGTGGTCTGTGAATTTGAGTCTTAATAAGCATTTCAATCGTTATTTCAAGCTTTTTAATTAATTAAGATCGATGCATGTATTTCCTCTAGTTACTTTTGTTTCATATTTTATCTCTAGCTGAAAGAACAAATGATCTCATGATCCCTAATGCTAAACACTTGCCTAAAGATCAATTGAGAGTGAGAGTGAGGGTATCTGTTATGGTTCATTTGTGACACATTAATTAAGTATTAGATTGATTAATGTTTTATAAGTTTACGTACTCACTTTTTATAAGTCGATTTTTAAGGATGAGTTCTACCTATGAGATTGTAACAAAAGATATCATATCTCCGTGGAAGCTAGTTGAGCGATACTTATGAAATTGATTAGTGCTTTATAAGTGTATGAACTCTCTTCATCCAAAGCGATACTTATAGAGTAGATGGCCATGGCTTCCTTATTGCCCATTTTCAATTTTTTTTAATAATTAAAAAATAAGTGGAAGAATTAAATAAAGAAAATGTTAACATAAAAATTTAATGTTAATTAATTAGTTGCGTAATTTCTCAATGTAGTAAGGGAGAGAACAAAAGCAAATCCAAGAACTCGTGTTCAAAATGGTGAAATATACACATCCCTTCAAGATAGGGAACACGGAAGAGTCGGTTTTTAAGTGTGATATTAAAGAAGAAGAAAATAAAGTTTAAAGAGTGTGTTGATGGTATTTTCAAGCACCAAGGAATTTGAACAGTACGACAAGGGTAGAAAGGGTAACTCCTTTCTTGGTCAAGATCGTTAATGCCGACCCGATCACTAAAAACCAACAGTAAGGGGTCGAGCACTTTATGATCGGTAACCGACCACTCCAGACCGGATGGTCGGGCATTATAACCGACCTCATGAAGACCGAGAATATGGCAAGATATGCTCCAGAAGATAGGACATCCTATTCATACGGATAAGAATATAAGTTATCCTAGTTTCATGGGGAAAATTGATAAGTCAGTGTCCTAATAGGATAAAGAAAGTGAAGGTAGTTTCAACAAGGAATCCTTATTGGAAAAGGAAAATTGTTTCTTTGCTATTATAAATAGGAGGGGAAAGCGTGCTTGTAAGGTAGAGATCATTGAGATTATTGAGAGCATTGAGAGTTGAGAGGGGAATCAAGATCATTACCATCAGACTTGTAAATACAAAACAGAGCAGATACGCATATTTCAGTAATAAAGTATCACCCGTTTTGTGCCCGTGGACGTAGTTTGGATCTGATCCGCCAAACCACGTTAAATCTCTTTGTCGATTGGTGTATTTATCTGTCTTTTGCTAAGTTTGTTTTTGGTTTCCCAATAACCGAATAAATTCACTATTGAGGGAGGATTGTCTCGGGAGTAATATTCCAATATTGCCCTAAGACCAAAATCAGACGTCAACAGTTGGCGCCGTCTGTGGGGAGTCAACGAAAAGCAGCTCGCGTGGTAAGACGATGGAAGAAGGTGGAAATCACCAGTCGTCGGGGAGTTCAACAGCAGAATAGATGGAGAAAATAGAGGAAAATATGAGGAAAGAAAGGGAGGAAAATCAAAACCTGTTGAAGTCCATTATGAACAGACTGGAGAGGATAGAAGAAACGAATAATGAGAAGTTTGAAGTCGGAGCCAGTCGGATGAGAGGCGAAATAGCGGAAGGAAAAAAGGGTCACAAATGTGAGTGATGACGATGAACCGAGGATGAAGGTTCCCCACGGGATGAGGTCCGTAGTGGTAGAAAAAAATTTACATACGGAGGATACGTGGGAAGAAGAAGAGGGGAGACAATCGCCAGATTCTTCCTATGATGGCCCCCGCGACACCAGAATGGGAGATAAGAAACATAGTGAAACTAGACGGGAAGTCTCAAGTCATTAGGAACACCGCACCCATGGTGACAGACGCGAAGGAGGCTGCGGGAGGTGGCATAGTGACACAGGTGGATGTATAAAGTCTTGGTTAAGAAAAGAAATGGCCAAGTGGGGAGTAAACCCCAAAACTGATACAGCAGATGCTCGGGACGGCGAGGTTGAATCTCCCTTCACAGAAGAAATAAGGTTGGCAAAATTCCCAAGACATTTCAACATGCCATCCATGACGCCCTACAAAGGCCATTCAGATCCAAAGTCCCATATTGAAAGTTTCGTCATATTGATGGAGGTCCAAGGGGTAGTAGGGGATGCCATTTGCAAAGTATTCCCCCGAACCTTGGGCGGGTCTGCCATTCTGTGGTTCATAAGTCTTGCCCCGGGAAGCATCAATAGCTTCGCTCAACTCAGAAGGTCATTTGTTCGACACTTCAAAGGGGCCTGCGTCCCAAAGAAAATGGTGGGAGTATTGAGACTGATGAAGCAGGGGATGATGAGCCCCTGAGGAATTTTATTGAAAGGTACCACAATTTGGTGCTCGAGGTCGGAGCGTACGAGTCATCGGAAGCGCTAGAAAGTCTCAAGGTAGGTCTGAAGGTCGGGAAGTTGTGGACTCACCTGAGGATTCAAGACGTATCAGATTATGCCACTGCCCTGGAGTAGGCCAGGAAGTTTATCTTAATAGAGGAGGATAAAAAGATTGCCCGGGGAGTAGACACCCGAAAGGCTAAGATACTCAGGTCAGACAATCAGTGGGATTCGATCAGAAATTTGAGGAGAGCAATCCCGGAGCAGAAGAAACTCAGACCGACACCTCCGAGTAGTCATGTTCAAGAGATAAAGTCATATGTCCAAGTCAATCATGTCGTGGGGAGGACAGTATAAACCCCTCTGCACAAACCTATAGCCCAGATAGTTCAAGAAATTCATGATAAAGGTCTGTTGGCCGAGCCTAATTTGAGGAGGTTCCCGATTGAGGAGGGAAATAGTAGGGCTTACTTTATCTACCATAACGTAAGGGGACATGAAATGAATGAGTGCAGAGACCTGCGAGAGCAGGTGGAAGACTTGGTGAAAGAAGGCTATCTCAGTGTGTACATAGACCATTCGGTTTTTGAGGTCGACCAAATTTGATAGCGGAAGTCATCCGGTCGGATGCGTGGAATGCTGAGATGTAGAGAGGATGTATTAAGAAGAGCCTTACTTGTAGTGACCCTTGTAGAGTTGCAAGAAAGGCAACGGATCCCAAAAATGTGAGTAAGACCTATTCTGTCTTAGGCTGACATTTGATTATGCTTGTTTGTTATGGCCCACACATTGGTTTTGATATTTGTTTTACGGCTCGGATCTGCTCTTGTACCACCGAGACTGATGTTTCTTTCCGGCTCGGGTCTGCTCTTGTACCGCCGAGACCGATGTTTCCTTCTGGTTCGGGTCTGCTCTTGTACCACCGAGACCGATGTTTCCTTCCGGCTCCGGTCTGCTCTTATACCGCCGAGACTGATGTTTTCTTCCGGCTCGGGTCTGCTCTTGTACCACCAAAACCAATGTTTTTTTCCGGCTCGGGTCTGCTCTTGTACCACCGAGACCGATGTTTCTTTCCGGCTCAGGTATGCTCTTGTACCACCGAGACCGATGTTTCTTTCCGGCTCGGGTCTGCTCTTGTACCGCCGAGATCGATGTTTGTTTCGGCTCGGGGCTGGATTTCGTTCCACCGAGGCCACTTGTTTATTCGGCTCGGGGATGGATTTCGTTCCGCCGAGGCCACTTGTTTATTCGGCTCGGGGCTGGATATCGTTCCATCGAGGCCACTTGTTTATTCCGCTAGGGGCTGGATTTCGTTCCGCCGAGGCCACTTGTTTATTCGGATCGGGGCTAGATTTCGTTCCGCCGAGGCCACTTATTTATTCGGCTCGGGGCTGGATTTCCTTCCGCCGAGGCCAATTGGTTATTCGGCTCGGGGCTAGATTTCGTTCCGCCGAGACCACTTGGTTATTCGGTTCGAGGCTGGATTTCGTTCCGCCGAGGCCACTTGGTTTCTCTCAGCTCGGGGTCGGGTTACGTCCCACCGAGCCTGTCTCTTTGGACTGGGGACATAACATTCCCCTAGAGCCAAGTGTTTCTATCATCTCGGGGGTTATGTCCCACCGAGTCAGCTTTTTGGTCTGGGGACGTAACATTCCCCAGAGCCAAGTGTTTCTCTCAGCTCGGGGTCGGGTTATATCCCACCGAGTCAGCCTTTTGGTCTGGGGACGTAACATTCCCCCAGAGCCAAGTGTTTCTCTCAGCTCGGGGTCGGGTTATATCCCACCGAGCCAGCTTTTTGGTCTGGGGACGTAACATTCCCCCAGAGCCAAGTGTTTTTATCTGCTCGGAGTCGGGTTATGTCCCACCGAGTCAACTTTTTGGTCTGGGGACGTAAAATTCCCCCAGAGCCAAGTGTTTCTCTCAGCTTGAGGTCGGGTTATGTCCCACCGAGTCAGCTTTTTGGTCTAGGGATGTAACATTCCCCCAGAGCCAAGTATTTCTCTCAGCTCGGGGTCGGGTTATGTCCCACTGAGTCAGCTTTTTGGTTTAGGGACGTAACATTCCCCCAGAGCCAAGTGTTTCTCTCAGCTTGGGGTCGGGTTATGTCCCACCGAGTCAGCTTTTTGGTCTGGGGACGTAACATTCCCCCAGAGCCAAGTGTTTCACTCAGCTCGGGTTCGGGTTATGTCTCACCGAGTCAGCTTTTTGGTCTGGGGACGTAACATTCCCACAGTACCAAGCATTCTTCTCACCTTGGGGTCGGGTTACGTCCCACCGAGTCGGCTTCTTTGGACTTGGGATGTAACATTCCCCCAGAGCCAAGTCTTTCTTTCAGCTCTGGGTCGGGTTACATCCCACCGAGTCGGCTTCTTTGGACTGGGATGTAACATTCCCCCAGAGCCAAGTCTTTCTTTCAGCTCGGGGTCGGGTTACCTCCCACCGAGTTGGCTTCTTTGGACTGGGAAAGTAACATTCCCCCAGAGCCAAGTCTTTCTTTTAGCTCGGGGTCGGGTTACGTCCCACCGAGTCGGCTTCTTTGGACTGTGGATGTAATATTCCCCCAGAGCCAAGTCTTTCTTCAGCTCGGGGTCGGGATACGTCCCACCGAGAGACTTATCATCGGCACGGGATCGAAGCATCTCCCCCATGGTCGGCCCTCTATTGGTCTGGGGAGGTGACATTCCCCTAGAGCTAAATGTTCTTTTCAGCTCAGGGTCGGGTTATGTCCTACCGAGTCGATCGTCATCAGCATAAGGGCAAAACATTTTCTCCATGTGTAGATATCGGGATCCTCGTTGACTGAGCACATGAAGGTGGCAGGAAGGACCAGATTTGCAGCCAAAGATTTTTTCTCTGCGGTTCCTGGAGTGACCATCGACGGATTCATCGGCACACCATCTTTTTTTATAGTTCCCGGCATCAAATCGCAAACTCGTTGTTACCGAGAACTAGGGGATAGATGTTGATGGTATTTTTTAAGCACTATGATATTTAAGCAGTACGGCAGGGGTAAAAGGGTAACTCCCTTCTTGATCGAGACCACTAATGCTGACCCGACCATTCGATGTTGCATACGCCAATGGTAAGGGACCGAGCACTTATAATCTGTAACCCGACCACATAAAATCGGATGATTGGGCATCATGACCGACCTCATGAAGACCGGAAATATGGCGGGATATGCTCTAGAAGATAAGACATCTTATTCTTACGGATAAGAAGATAAATTATCATACTTTCATGGGAAAGGTTGATAAGTCAGTGTCATAATAGGATATGGGAAGTGAATGAGTCAGTGTCCTAATAGGATATGGGAATTGAATGTAGTTTCAACTAGGAATCCTTATGGGAAAAGGAAAACTGTTTCTTTGCTATTATAAATAGGATGGGAAAACGTGCTTGTAAGGGAGAGATCATTGAGATTATTGAGAGCATTGAGAGTTGAGAGGGGAATCAATATCATTACCATCAGACTTATAAACACAAAACAGAACAGAGAAGCATATCTCAATAATAAAATATCGTCCGTTCTGTGCCCGTGGATGTAGGTTGGATCTGATCCGCCGAACCACGTTAAATCTCTTTGTTGATTGGCGTATTTATCTGTCTTTTGCTAAGTTTGCTTTTGGTTCCCCTATAACCGAACAAATTCACTATTGAGGGAGGATTGTCTCGGGAGTAATATCTCAATATTGCCTCGAGACCAAAATCAGCCGTCAACAGAGTGTGTCGTGAAGTATTTTATTATGTATTTTTGTAATCAATAAATATTAACTCATTAACTTTTTACAAATTAAAGTATGTGATACCCACAATTTCATTCTCTTTGATAAGTTGATTTATAGATGTTTTGAATACATTTTTTTAAGTACAAAGTCGTGGGATGATAACCGGTCGGTTATGGTATAATATCAATATTTATATTCATCTTCTTCAATTAACGAATACGAAAATTGTCTCCTTATATGTTCCTAATATATTTGGCCTTGCAGGCCTCGTGCAAGTCCTTGTTCATATTGGGATTTATATACCTATATTTCAATGAGAATGCTAATATATGATACAACCCGTCCAACCAACGAATATAGAAAATTATCTTATTATCCGCCCTTAACATATCGGGCCACGGGCCCCATCCCCACGGAGATATTTACCATGCCTATATAGATTATTTTAATAGTTTAAACACTAAAGCTGAATATTATGGCACACTATTCCACAATTATTTTTTTTTCCAATAATGTGAAACCCAATCTCATGAGCAGTTATATTTTAAAAATATATATATCCATTTATTATTTTTTTTCCTATTCTCTTGCTGCCCTTATCTCCACTACTCCACATTCTTTGCCCTACAATAACTAACTAAAACTAACTCTAGCTATATATGTTTCTAGAAAACAAACCCTAAGGCTTATTTTGAAGGGTGTTTATCTTGGAAAACAAAAGGAGAGAATAAGGGTGATTGATCAGTAGAAAAAGAGAGTAGAAAACTTTTAGGGACCAGTGACAGAGAGAGAGAGAGAGTCGAACCAGTAGAGAGAGAAAGTGTGGGTAGGAGAGAGAAATAGGCTTTTTGACGCCGTCCGGTCACATTTTCCGGCGAGTGCACTCCAGGAGAATCCCCTCACGAGACGAAGCCAACGCCGCCGGTCCGACGACCTGATTCCACCGCAAGCGCTCCTACGCGCTGTCGCGTCACAGCTCCACGCGCCCCACGCGCCACTGTGCGTGCACAACACCTCCCGGACCAGAATCTTCCTCTCGTCGAGATACGCGGGTTGGACACCTCGGTTGCCCAAATCGGACCTTTGGTTGTCGTGAAACGAGCTAAAAATGAGAGTTAATGTCGTTCAATCGTTCGTCGGTGACCACCGAGCATCTGCCATTACCACCACCGTCGTTGTGATCCTAGTGACTTGTACTATCCGTTGATCATCTCGTTGTGGAATTTTGAAGTCGTTGGAGCTCGATACAGAATATTTTACAGTTTTAGGTGTGTAAATATAATATTTTGAGAGTTTTGGACTTATTCATAAATTGACATGTTTATGGACACAAATATGTAAATTCTGATTTCTAGTGAGTAATAGGTGATAACTGAGAGTTTTGAGACTAAATCGATAATGTTGGAGAGTATTGGGGTTAAATTATGAATTTAGAAAGTTTAGGGCTAAAATCATAATTTTAGTAAAATATTGGGACCTGATCGTAATATTATACTTTTTTTAGCGAGGACATACAAATATAGAGAGTTTTGCATGGATTGAGGTAAGTACAAAGCACGATGATTCCCTTAACATAAATATCTGTTGATTGATGTTTGATGCATGAGTTTACGTAATATAACTTATATATATTTATACACATATGTTTGGAAATTATATTGAGTAATTGATAGCATGAGAACACAAATTGTGAATATAAATTTTGGGTATAATTGTATGTTTGTATTATGAACCGAAGTATTGAGTACTATGTGGCTTTGAGATGGGATGATGGATGGAGTGAGATGATTTGTGTTGTGTTGGATGTTGTGTGATATTATTGTCATGCTGTCAGATTTAGTATAATAGTGGTCAGAGATGTGAGGTTATGCGAGTTTAGTAGAGGTGTGTGGTTCAGTCCCCCTCTTGCATATTTATGCGAGGTTATATGGTGGGAAACCTTGGGAGGTGAGATGCTACTCTCTCAATGGTTTCAATCCGTTATTATACCGAATCCGGCTAGCAAACCTTATTTGATTGAGATGTTGTGTTATAAGTATGTTTCGTATGTGATAGCCCTTATATAAAAATTATCGTCTTCAATTATTAATTATTATTTATACATATTTTGTTGGTGAGGTCATGTTGATAGTATGAGTTTTTTTACTTACTGAGCTCTTTAAGCTCACCCCCATTTCCGAAACATCCCAGGTAGTTTGCTAGCACAACAGTAGCAGTATCAGTACCAGGATTTGACTCGTTTACCACAACCGTCAGTCGGGTTGGTCCAGATATTTCTTTTGGCTTTTGAGATAGGAGATTTAGGACAAGTTTCATATTTTCACATACTTTTGATGTAAACATTATTTGAGGTTTATTGGATTGCATTTTGTGGAATATTATGTTTCCTTGCAAATTTGGTTCAGTTGCATGACATGTAGGTGCTCGGGCTGAAGTGGTTCGCATACCCCTTTCTAGGGTTGGGCCCGCTCTAGGGAGGGGGTCGTGACAAATTTTGGTATTAGAACGGAGGTTATAGATTGATAAGCGATAAATATATCAATATTTACCATCATTTTTTACTTTATTTTGTATAGTTTCTTGAGATTTGTGAATATTTTGATGTGTTTTGTGTTATTTTGTAGATAAATAAAGTAACAGGACTCTCTGGAAGCAATTCGGGGCTAACACATCGAAAAACAGACAAAAGGGCAAAAATGTAAATTTCCTGCTAAAATGCGCCGTTGCTAAATTACACCGCCTGCTATCATGCGCCACTAAAATGCGCCTGCCACATGTCAAAATCAGAGAGACTTGCTATCATGCGCACTTGCTAACATGCGTCTGCCACGTGTCAACATCACAACAGTCGTGCTAACGTGCGCCGGATACGTGTCATCATCCCATGTTGCCGACAATACACGTCACTGCTTACGTGCGTGTCGCGACGCGAACAAATTTACGTATCGCGACGCCGAGCTAATAATTCGGAGGCCGGACATGTGTCATCATTGTGTTGAATGAGTGGCGCGTCGCGACGCACGTGGCAGATTTTTCCCTATAAATAGAAGCTGAAATCAGAAGGAAAATTCATACCTTCTTATGGGGAATTCCTTAAGAATACTAAGAAGATTGTATCTTGTTTGTTTATTTATAGTTTTTTGTATTTAATTTTATGCAATAGTACTTTCTTTACTTTACTTTTCAATCTTTATTTTTACTGTTCAGTATGAGGAGGTAACTCCCCTCTGCTGGGGTAAAAGATTAAGCTTTTATTACTAATATTTAGATTAATCTCCCTTAATTATAATATATAAATTATTTAAAACCTGACTTAATGGGATACCGCCTTTATGGTCGGTTGGACTTAATTAAATTGATTTTAACCTGACTAAATTGGATACCGCCTTTATGGTCGGTTGGAATTAATTATAAATTTGACTTAATCAAGATACCCCCTATATGGTCGGTTGGTAATTATCACGCAAAGTTAATATATTATAATAAGGGAGATATCTAAAATAGAAGTAACAAAAGTGGATCATCTAACCCCAACATTTTCTTTATTGCTTTATTTACCTTTTACTTTTCAAGCTTTTACTTTATGTCATTTACTTTAATTACATTTTTAATAGTTCTAGATATGTATTGTAACTAAATACAATATCTGGGGTTGTGATGAATTCCAATATCACCGGTTTATAAGGGGTTATTTTGTGTCTTGGGTAATATAAAGGTTTATTTATTAAGTCTTAAGTTTAATGCTTCTTGTTAACTGGACATTAATAATATTAATGTGGTAAACTTAAAATGAACTTGACGAAGAGATTTTAGGTTTCAGCCTTAGACTTAATATCTCACGATCTCCCTTAAGGATTAAATACCTCTTAATAGATTTCCTTCCGGGATATACATATACCTGTCGGGCGGGGGTAGCCACAATTGGAACTTAATCTTAATGAATTCATGTAACTTGGTTTACATGCATAGACATATGATTAATTGGGTTATTTGGGTATTTTCATCTGACCATCGACAGAGGCTTTTACATAAATTCATGTTCCAGGTTAATAAATCGATATATTGCACAAACATGAGATAACCACTTCATCTTTAAAAGATATTGTAAGAATTCACAACCTTAGATAGTGTCTTACTATTAAATTTCTCTTTAATTTACTTTCACATTGTTTTATTTACTTGTTTTCAAACAAAAATCACCATCCAAACAACAATCAATCAATTAGATACTCGTAAACATTTGGCTTCATAAATTAATAGCTTAGGTATTAAGTCCTTGTGGGATCGATACATTTTATACTACTTGAGTGATACGTGCGCTTGCGTTACGTGAGTGATTTCACCGATCAAGTTTTTGGCGTCGTTGCCGGGGACTTATTTATCTTTCATTATCAACATGGAACCTGAACCTTTGGAGGTTGCACCACCAATTCCCATTCAAGACAGAACTATTTCGGTGGTTGAGGGCTTCATTTCATGTATTGTACTTCCTCCCTTACCAGCAAATGCGTGTGACATCAAAACATGCATCCAGATGATACAACAGTCATTTCAATTTGGGGGGAATGCAACTGAATATCTTAATGCCCACATCAGCAACTTCCTGGAAGTTTGCGGCACTTTTAATTACAACTGAGCAGATGAAGAAGCAATGAGACTGCGTGTTTTTCCATATTCCTTGAAAGACAGAGCTAAAGCTTGGCTACATTCACTATCAGCAGGTTCCATCACAACTTGGAACACTCTAGCCACCAAATTCCTTACAAAGTACTTTCCCCCAGCTAGAATTGCAAAGCTGAGGAATGACATTACATCTTTTGTACAACATGACTTGGAATCCCTCTGCGAAGCCTGGGAAAGATACAAGAATTTGCTCAGAAAATGTCCCCACCATGAGATTGCAAAGTGGCTACAAGTCCAAACCTTCTACAATGGACTTTCTGGACTGATGAGAACTACAATTGATATTGCTGGCAAAATGAGAAGATCATGCCTGAGACCTAATTGAAGAAATGACCAACAATACACTACGATTCTCAATAAACCCAGAAGAGGCGTACACAGAACCTGTTAAAGTTTCGGATGACCAAAACCAAAGCGTATTGATTGTCGCAAGTATTAGCGATGAAAGTCTAAGGTTAAGACCAAATACACCTACCCTGAATCGGATTCCCATCGACACTGACCGGTGCAAACACACGCATAAAACGCAAGCGCACGTATCGTTCAAGTAGTATAAAAATATCGATCCCACGAGGACTTAATTCCTACGGTTGTTATTAATTGTTGAATCTATTCATTTACAAATATCTAATTAAAGGGAGAATGGAATTGATTGCTTGATTGATTTGGTTGATTTTAGATTTGCTAAATAAAAAGATAAAAGAAAATACTAAGGAAAATAAAAGACACAAAGATCTAAGGTTGTGATTTCTTTTAATATCATTTTAAAGATGAAGTGGTTATCTAAAAGTTGGGTAATATATTGATTTATTAACCTGGAACATTAAATTATGTGTAAGCCTCTGTCGATGGTCAGACACAAATACCCAGTTTAACCCAATTGAACCATATGTCTATGTCAACTGAATTATCTGAATTCATTAAGCTTAAGTTCCAATTATGGCTACCCCCGCCCGACAGGTATATTCCTATCCTGTAAGGAAATCTATTAAAGGGTTATCTATCCTCAAGGAAGATCGTGGGCTATTAAGTCTAAGGCTGAAACCAAAAATCCCTATGTCTAGTTCATTTTAGATTTACCACATCAATCTTATTGGTGATCAGACAACAAGAAGCATTAAGATTAAGACTCAATAAATAAATCTTTATAATACCCAAACTATAATTTAACCCCTTATAAACTGGTGATAGTAAAAGTCATCACAACCCTAGATAACTAACACATAATTAGGGTTAGTAAAAACTTAAAAGTAAAAGACATAAAGTAAAAGCTGAAAAGTAAAATAAAATAAAATGCTAAGGTAAAAGGAATTACTTTTACTATTACTAATTTAGATATCTCCCATAAAATAATATATAAACTTATGATAATATTACCAACCGACCAATCTGACGGTATCCTGATTAAGTCAATTTAAGTCCAAGCAGCCATAAAGGCGGAACCAAAGTAAACTAGCCATAAAGGCGGAACCAAAATAAACCAGCCATAAAGACGGAACCAAAATAAACCAGCCATAAAGGCGGAACCAAAATTAATTACCAACCGACCAATCTGGCGGTATCCTTTTTAAGTCAATTTTAAATAGTGAATATATTATTTTTAAGGGAGATTAGTCTAAATAGTAACAGTAAAAGAATTACCTTTCACCCTAGCTGGGGAAGTTACCTTCTCATGGTGAATAGTAAAAACTGTAAAAAGTAAAAATTAAATTACTATTATTACAAAACGTAATTAAAATTATTTACAAAACTAAAAAAAACTAAAAACTAAAGAATTTAGGGAGAGAAACTCTCTCTTTATAAAGAATAGAGGAGAGAGGAAGGTACAATGAAATCTGAAATTTCGAGGTCTATTTATAGGTGCGGATAGGGGTCCAGCGTCGCGACGCCAGCTACAGTGACATGTGTCACTTACAGATTCACCGGCTCAGATTCTTATCTGATGACGTGGCACTGTTCATGGCGTCATTGCTTACATCACGCTGACTTGTGGAGGGCGATTGTCGGCAGCGTTAGATTGCGACACGTGTCACGGCGTGATTGGCTGATGATGACGTGGCATGTTGACTCGGTTGACCAGCTGACGTGGATGATGATGTGGCATGTCGCGTGGAAAGGTTGACTCATTGACCGATGACGTGGCTGATGACATAGGATGACACGTGGCACACGTGGAAATTGTGAGTGTCGGCACCGTAGGATGATGACACGTGGCACAGCGCACGTTAGCAGATCGGCTCTGATGGTGACACGTGGCACGACGCATGTTAGCAAAGTCAAACTTCTCAAATTCTGACCCGTTGACCCGGCGCACGTTAGCAGACTCCGGTGCATGTTAGGCGTCGCGACGCTGAAGGTCTTGGCGTCACGACGCGGTAAATTACCAAAAATGCCCTTTTTGCCAATTTTCACAATTTTGCTCCAAATCACCTCCAGAATGTCCTGAAACTTTATTTATCTACAAAATAACACAAAACACATCAAAATATTCACAAAACTCATGAAACTATACAAAATATAAGGGTAAATGAGTGGGAAATGATGATAGATTTATCACTCATCACACCCCCCAAACCTAATATTTTGCTCGTCCTCGAGCAAAACATAGAATAAAATAACATAATAAAATTTAACTAAGCGATTTTCGTTGGGAGCACGGTTGCATTTAGCATATGCAACAAGCCTTTAAACCCCTAGGTGTCCCTAGTGGACGAGTTG
The DNA here is from genome assembly GCA_019454045.1 of Zanthoxylum bungeanum. Lineage (NCBI taxonomy): Eukaryota > Viridiplantae > Streptophyta > Magnoliopsida > Sapindales > Rutaceae > Zanthoxylum > Zanthoxylum bungeanum. The sequence continues at coordinate 13,824 of SKCR01046160.1, read as the reverse complement.
TAGTCTCGTGAGGGTTTACAGCAATGATACCCACAAACATTTTACAAAAGTAAAAAGTTAGTTAAAACTAATGCACACAAAAGCAAAAAGACAAGAGAAAAGAGAATAAAGAAGTTAGTGACTAATCAGGTGAAACTTCTACTCCAAGTTACTAGTTGTTTTGTTTCTTTCTAAATTACCGAATAAGTAAATTCTCTGATTATATTTACCATTCTCCATATACACAGCCAACAAAATATTAATCAACTCATTTTTGCCCACAACAGTCATAAGTGCAGTTGATAAGAGAGTAATATTTTTGTCCTAAAGTTTCATCAGATTTCACACCTTTTTATAGCAATGGAATAATTTTTCTGATTTTTCTGATTTTTTCTTTGATTTTTCTCTATTTTTTATTTATATACAATACCTTCCGTCTATGTAGCGAGCTTTGGGTCGGTGGCTCCCAAACCTGTTGGCTTTAGGGCACCAGGTGTTAAGACACCCCTACGAACTTAATTACTCAGACTTCAGATATATATATTTTTGCAGCATCTTTGATCCATGTAGCGAGTTTTGGGCCAGTGACTCCCAAACCAGTTGGTTTTAGGGCACTAGGTGTTAAAACACCCTTACAGACTTAATAACTCGGATCTCAGACGTTTTTTTTTTTTTTTTTTTTTTACTCCATCACTTTTTGAGATGCTTCCTCCAATTAAACTAGAGCACTGAATATTACAAATTTTTCAATTTTAGCCCATGTCCGTATGTTTCCATGTATGTTGATAATACCTGCCAACTGAGCATAAAAAGATCCATTTTAGTCTGTGTTATGGAGATTAACAAAATAAATAATTTAAAAGGAAATAAAAAATTAACTTGTTTCAAAATAGGTTTGAGATACGTATCAGGAGTGGGAACTCCTTACTCAGCTACCTTTTACCAATTTCACCTTTTTAGTCAAAACAAAAACACAAAAAACACAAAATATTTTTGTAATTTTTGAAAATTTTTCAATTTTTTTGTATTTTTAGAAAAATTTTGGACTAAAAAAATAAAAATAACATACAAACTAAAAACAAAAATAACACGCAACTAAAAACAAGGTACTGATCAACTAAAGAACTCCCATTTCTTTGATTTTAACGGAATTTTGTTGCATAAATGAAAAATTTTAACGGAAAGTTTTAACACAAAAGCATTGCACCCCCAAACCTAAATTAAGCATTGTCCCCAATGCGTTCAAAACATAAACAAAAGGTAGGAACAATGGTACCGAGTTTATGCGTCAGTCTCCTCCTCATCGCTGTCGTCAGATGGTGGGTCAGGGAACTCTGGAACAGTAATGTGCAAATCATTTGCCATTTGTTGTAGTGCATGGCCGATTGCTCTGTTATATTGAAGCAGATAATCCACACGAGATCCCAAACGACGAACTTCCTGAGAAATAGTGCGAGGCCTTGATGATCTTTGTGGTGGCTGAGGTGGTTGTTGTTGTTGTTGTGCGGAAGAAGATGCTCCAGCTTGAGCTTGTCTCTCTGTTCAGAGTTGCTGGATTATGCGGGCTGTTAAAGCTGTCATGGGTTGCATTGTTTCTTCTCTGGGATCAACAGGAACCATGGCCAATGTACAAAGTGATGTGATCAGGTAGCAGTATAACAGACCTGCATGTGTTGATCTCGCAGCCCAGGCTATATTTGTTGAGATTAATTGTCCAACATCAATAGTAAGGCCCTCCAGAATGCAATATAACAGGATCATGCGTTCCTTTGGGACATAAGTAATGTGTGATCCTGGTAACAACGATCGGGTCACAAAATGGAACCACACCTTTGCTTCAGGTTTGAGTAATCTCGAACTTATCTTCTGGTGTTCCCCATTGCTACTCAATACCCAAGCCGCATTAGGAACACACAATTTTTCTGTTAAATGTGTAATATCAATCTCCTCTTTAACTGCAGAGTACTCATCAGCTTCCATATCAGGTAATCCATAGAATCTGTTAATTGTAGTAGGATCAAATGCTACATGTTGATCTCTAACCATTGCTACATATGCACGATGCTCATAAGCATTAGCGTAAAACTCCTGTACAATAGCTACATAAGCGGGGTGAGGCTGCAAACAAAGCTTTTGCCAGTGTCTGGTTGCAATGATCCTGTCAATCTCCGGGAATAATCCGGGGTGGATTTCAAAACCCCTATTCATAATATGAACTTTTCTAGTCATTCCCTCTTCGAATCTCCTCTCTGCAGCTGCCGAAACAAATTTTACAGTGTCAAAACTGGGTTCAGCAGATGTTGAAGCCCTGGATCTCTTCGGTGGCATTTTTCACAAAATCTTCGGCAGAATCTCCCCTAAAATCTCAGAGTTTCCCACAAAACACCCTAAAACTATCAACACACAAATCCCAACTTCGCCCCCAAAACTACAAAGTTCAATCACAAGACTTCCAGAATCCAATCAAATACATCCAGTATCACAAATTGCCATATCACATGTATCAATTAATTTCTCAGATTTACCGTTAACACTTTTGAAGACCCAGATCTGATTCGGCAGTGGCGGCTCCGGTGAGGCTCGGTTTTGGTAAGGGTTCGGCAAAGGTGGCTCTTGGCCGGTACAGGTGCGGCGAATGGTGGATGGTTCGGCAATGGCTTGGTGCGATGGAGGTTCGGCTAGGGTCGTTGGTGACTCGGCTTCTGGTGACTCTCGGTGGCTTCACGGTGGTGGTGCGGTTCAGGCGAGACAGTGACAGTCTTGGTGGATCTCGGCTTGGAGGATCTCGGCTTTATTCGTTGGTGGCTCGGTGGTGGTTCACAGTTAGTCTCGGTTTGGTCTCGGCGGCTAGAGTGACAGTGAGGGTTCTCGGCTTTGGCTTGGTGGATCTCTTGACTGGTTGGCAAGTCATGATAGGTGGATCTTGGCTGGAAAATATGCGGTTTGGTAGATCTCGGTGATGGTTCTCGGCTAGGGTGGAGGTTGGTGGCTGTTGGTTCTCTGCTCTGTTCGTGGGTTCTCGTTGGTGAATGTCTCCGCAGTGACTCGGTTGTGACTCGGCGAAGGAAGGGCTCGGTCACGGCAAGGGTGGCTCGCGGTGGTTCGGTTTTGGCTGGATCTCAGTGAGGGTGGTTGGATCTCGGTTGGTATTGGCTGGATCTGCAATGCTTGGCTACTATTTGAGAGAAAATGCCGAGAAGATGGAAGTGAGAAGTGCAGAAATTGATTGGCGGCTGTTGGTCTTTGAGCTGAAATCGATACAGCGTCGCGACGCTGAAGTTTGCCTAGCGTCGCGACGCCTGGTGTTTTTTTTTTTTTTTTTTTTTTTTTGGCAAAACCAAGTCTTTAAATGGATAAATCCATTGTGACGCGTCTCAAGAGATGACTCCTTACTCGGCCGTCTTTACTAGATCAACATTGTATCCTCGTGATTTTGTCAAGTTTTTATTTTATGAAAATCCCGCTCGCACTGGCTTGCTTTGTCCTGAAAAATTCCGTTTTTATTTTTCCTGCAAAACTAACATACAAAATTAAAAAGTTCACACAAAACAAATTACAACAAATTGCATGAGTTGCCTCCCTACTAGCGCTAAATTTTTCGTCTTCAGCCAGACGTGACTGAAATCCAAATGTTAAGGAGGTTTCAATGTCGTTTTGGATGTCCGATTAAAGACAATCCCATGGGCGTTGCTTTTGAAGGGTCTCTTCCAACGGAAAAGTGGCAGAAAGAATTTTTTTCTATTCAGTGCTCGTGCCACCTTTTTACTCCTTGTTGTTCAAGTGGTTCCTGCAAAGAAGAAAGAAAATCAGGAGGTCTTGTATGGTGCTTGACTTGGTATGGAAGTTCCATTTTGTCAATCTTCTGGGCGATATCTTTGATTTGTACTCCCCAAAACAGTGATGTTTCTCCTGAATGCTCTGGATCTTTAATAAGTTTAGACATTTGCTCCTCCATTTGCTCTGCTTCTTGCTCCACCTTTTCTTCACAGATGTATTTTAAAATTTCCATATTCAGCTCTTCATCTGTCATCTGTGAAATACATGCTTCAAAATTGTCAACCTGAGGATGTAAAGAAATGTCAGATTTTAGGTCTTCATCCTCTGATCTGGGTGATGTGATTGGCTCAGGCAGATCTTCTCCAAAAATTATTGCAAAACAATCTCCAAGATCTTCATTTTGAGGACACAGAATTCCATCCTCATTTGTTGGTGCAGTTGGTACAAACAGTTCAGCTTCATCCTCGTCAAAATCTGAATAATAAAAATCAAATCGAGACTTTGCCGGTTCGGGCTCCTGAACTGATACCTTTGGTTGTTGATACTGCTCAGCCTCCTCCTCTGTTGAAGTGTCATTGTGAACTGATTGGTATTCGAATGCTTCATCAGTGTCATCTGGAACTGGTTCTTGAGTTATATAGTTCTGGTTTTCTGTTAATTGTCTGATCTGATCTGTCATTCTCTGTATGGATTCTGTTGACTCTGAATACTTTCGAGTTGATTCTGGAATGTTTCAAGCATTGTATCCATCTTTTCTTCTCGTTTCTTGAACATATCTTTGAGCATGTTTAGCAACTGATCTTTTTCTGATGGTTCTGATTGTTGATGAAGATCATTGTAGGTGGGTGGATGAGATGGAAAATATGACGGTTCATCGTACCTTGAATGATTTTGATAATTTTGCCACTCTGAAAGGTAAATACATTGATCGCTCGGGTGGTTACCATCACAAATTATACATCTCCCCATTTTGTTCTGATGAGCAAATGTAGAATTGCTTGGTTCTGGCATCCAGTGATAATTGTTGGGCTGGACAACAGGCCTCAGAAAACCGGACTGTTGCTCCCAGATGTGGGGTGTATCTTCTTGTAAAGTTCGTAATCTCTCAATCTCCCAGTAGTGTTCCATTTTTTTCAACCACCTGAAATAATAGAAAGAAATAAAAATTACAGATAAAAATAAAGAAAATTAGATACAGGTAAATTAGATAGCTTCAAAATTAACAACTCAAGAAATATAAGTCCCCGGCAACGGCGCCAAAAACTTGACCGGTGCAAACACACACGTAAAACGCAAGCGCACGTATCGTTCAAGTAGTATAAAAATATCGATCCCACGAGGACTTAATTCCTACTGTTGTTATTAATTGTTGAATCTATTTATTTACAAATATCTAATTAAAGGGAGAATGGAATTGATTACTTGATTGATTTGGTTGATTGTAGATTTGCTAAATAAAAAGATAAAAGAAAATACTAAGGAAAATAAAAGACACAAAGATCTAAGGTTGTGATTTCTTTTAATATCATTTTAAAGATGAAGTGGTTATCTAAAAGTTGGGTAATATATTGATTTATTAACCTGGAACACTAAATTATGTGTAAGCCTCTGTCGATGGTCAGACACAAATACCCAGTTTAACCCAATTGAACCATATGTCTATGTCAACCAAATTATCTAAATTCATTAAGTTTAAGTTCCAATTATGGCTACCCCCGCCCGACAGGTATATTCCTATCCTGTAAGGAAATCTATTAAAGGGTTATCTATCCTCAAGGAAGATCGTGGGCTATTAAGTCTTAGGCTGAAACCTAAAATCCCTATGTCTAGTTCATTTTAGATTTACCACATCAATCTTATTGGTGATCAGACAACAAGAAGCATTAAGATTAAGACTCAATAAATAAATCTTTATAATACCCAAACTATAATTAACCCCTTATAAGCTGGTGATAGTAAAAGTCATCACAACCCCAGATAACTAACACATAATTAGGGTTAGTAAAAACTTAAAAGTAAAAGACATAAAGTAAAAGCTGAAAAGTAAAATAAAATAAAATGTTAAGGTAAAAGGAATTACTTTTACTATTACTAATTTAGATATCTCCCATAAAATAATATATAAACTTATAATAATATTACCAACCGACCAATCTGGCGGTATCCTGATTAAGTCAATTTAAGTCTAACCAGCCATAAAGGCGGAACCAAAGTAAATCAGCCATAAAGGCGGAACCAAAATAAACCAGCCATAAGGCGGAACTAAAATTAAATTACCAACCGACCAATCTGGCGGTATCCTTTTTAAGTCAAATTTTAAATAGTGAATATATTATTTTTAAGGGAGATTAGTCTAAATAGTAACAGTAAAAGATTTACCTTTCACCCTAGCTGGGGAAGTTACCTTCTCATGGTGAATAGTAAAAACTGTAAAAAGTAAAAAGTAAAAATTAAATTACTATTATTACAAAACGTAATTAAAATTATTTCCAAAACTAAAAAAAACTAAAAACTAAAGAATCTAGAGAGAGAAACTCTCTCTTTATAAAGAATAGATGAGAGAGGAATGTACAATGAAATCTGAAATTTCGAGGTCTATTTATAGGCGCGGATAGGGGTCCAGCGTCGCGACGCTTAAGGGTTCACCGTCGCGACGCCAGCTACAGTGACACATGTCACTTGCTGATTCACCGGCTCAGATTCTTATCCGATGACGTGACACTGTTCATGACGTCATTGCTTACGTCACGCTGACTTGTGGAGGGCGATTGTCGGCAGCGTTAGATTGCGACACGTGTCACGGCGTGATTGGTTGATGATGACGTGGCATGTTGACTCGGTTGACCAGCTGACGTGGATGATGATGTGGCATGTCGCGTGGCAAGGTTGACTAGTTGACCGATGATGTGGCTGATGACATAGGATGACACGTGGTAATTGTGAGTGTCGGCACCGTAGGATGATGACACGTGGCACGGCGCACGTTAGCAGATCGGCTATGATGGTGACACGTGGCACGGTGCATGTTAGCAAAGTCAAACTTCTCAAATTCTGACCCATTGACCCGGCACACGTTAGCAGATTCCGGTGCATGTTAGGCGTCGCGACGCTGAAGGTCCTAGCGTCGCAACGCGGTAAATTACCAAAAATGCCATTTTTGCCAATTTTCACAGTTTTGCTCCAAATCACCTCCAGAATGTCCTAAAACTTTATTTATCTACAAAATAACACAAAACACATCAAAATATTCACAAAACTCAAGAAACTATACAAAATATAAGGGTAAATGGGTGGGAAATAGTGATAGATTTATCACTCATCAGACACATAGTCATACTACCAATGAGATTCCGAAAGGTCTATCCTAAGCGAAGCTGTTCCCGTACCATCGGTAAACACAACCTCATATCACACTTGAATAAGTATCCAATACTTAAATATATGAGAACTATGTCGTTATGCTCCCACAACGTGCACAAGTGCAATACTAGTATATTCCACATTATCGATGTCCAGTCTCGATAATAATACGACTAGGGATATTTAATGATTAAACCTTCGTGGATTGATACTGTCTCATATCTTATAATCCGGAACTAATCATAAGGACTTTTATCATTTATATATTTAAGCAATCTAATTACAAAATGATAAAATAATAATTTCTTTTGTCACATAGTTAATTTTTACAAAAACCACAATGTCTTTTACAAATAGTGACGTTATGGGTCATAATTGTCCAACATAAAGAACATGTTTAGCGGAGCTTTTTAATGCTAGTATTAACGTTAGCGAAACGCTCCACCAAAGAGAGCCTAAATGAAAGTGTCAACAGTTAATGGTCACTTGTTGTTTACAAAAGCTCGATAAGGATGGCCAGATGATGTCGCCACCCCATTAAAAACTCCTCAGTGGCGAAGCAAGATATGTCCTATTTAATTCGAAAATTTTAAAATATATCCAATAAATTAAAAAAAAGTTTAGTCTGTTAATGAGATAATTTTGTTTCGACCTCGTTAAAATAAAAAGTATTTATTTTTATGTAATATCCCGGGTTTTTTCAGAAAAAGACTGGAAAGTTTTCGAATTAAAGTGAAAGATTTGGAAAGGGATTGTATTCAAAAATTAGACTTTATGTGTTGGAAAATAGGTGGGAATATTTTTAAGTGGAGTTTCATCACTTTGGAACGTGGTTCTGAGAACCGGTTACACGATTTCGGATTTTATCATTATACGCGTAAAATTTTCTTGTCCCGATTATAAAGATAGCAAATGAACTCCGATTGAACTGATTCTTGAACCATCAGACTCATTTTTCCGAGACAAACAAATTTGCATCAGAAAAGCTTCAAAAATGTAAAATTTCTAGAAAGTTCCATGACAGGGGACTGATTGTAATTTTCGGCGGTGTGAATGTAAATTTCAGAAATTTTCCTATAAATATCCCATACTTTCTTCTTTTTGCGAAAATGGCAAAGGACCACAAATAACCCCACACGCACCCATGCCCCAAAATCCACGTTTTCGTCGTCCCTGTCGCGCCGGCGGTTTGCCGGCCATTTCCGGCCGGCACAACAGGATAGAGGAGTGCGCCCGCCACCTCTCCACCTTGTGGTGGCTGGCGGCAGCCCCAGGTCGCCGACGAGCGGCAAGAAAGAGAAGAAAACGCGTGAGTTGTCGGTATCTTAATCCCGACTCGTCGCTTCATTTCATGGCCCGAGCCACCTACCAAATCGAAGCTCTCTAAGAGTACTACAAGGCTGCAGTGTCAGTTTTATGGAATGGCACTTCGTTTTGTGTGAATCGAGAGAAAAAGATTAAGATGAATAGTGACCCACAATGAACAGTAACTCCAATCATAATTCCATCTATTCTAGCGCGTTCGTGGGATCGTTTGGAGTCCGTATATGGCCTCAAAATCTTGGTAAGACCTCCCGGTAAAGATCCGCAAATTTCAAGTTTATAGTTAAATGTTCGGATGTATCCAGTAGCTTCATAGAGTTATGTATTGATATAAATTGAATTTCTTGAGTATTAGTATGTTGAATATGAGCATTTGATAGAATTTGAGTTAAAACGGAACGAGTTTGATCGATCCGACAGAATATGTAAGTTTTGGGTAAAAATGGTTTTTTGCATATAAAGATTTGTTTGGTTTTAATGACAGTAATGAGTTATTTATGATATTATGAACATGTTTGGATAAATTCGGGAAAGTTCAGAGGGTTCGAGACCTTTCCGTAGCATTTACGGAAACATTTTCAGAAGAATTTTCCAAAAATATGCAAACCGAGGATTCAAGTTAACTAGTGGAATGGATTAGTTTGTAATTATTTTTTTTTAGTAATAGACTTGAAATAATTGAAATCGGACTTCATTTGGTTGTCCCGGAAAGATCCGGAATTTTATCGCAGTTAAGTTAAGAATCTTGTGAAGTTGCGATTCTTACGAAGTTTCGTCATTTGTTTTGACAGATGTGACCAGGACCTGGAGTACTCGCGAAGCCAGGTAAGTAACTCATGCGATGAGAACTTAAGTTAGTGAATTCATGTTTTGATTATACATATATATATTTATATGTATATGTATAGAAATGACTGACATGTTTAAGATAAGAAGATGATAGTTAAGACATAGTCTTGAGAACAAAGTTGAAGTTTATGTATAGATAATCCAATCGACCTCCACAGGTATGAATGTTTATGCTATTGCCATGACATGAAGATAAATGTCTGATAGGCCTAATATCTAAGTGTATGTATGGATGTACGCAAGGGTACGAACTTGTAAAAGTATGATTACATTTATGTAAGTGAATACGTAAATGTATGAGTAAATAAACGTGTATTCACATGTGTATATATGATGTTAAGACATGTATAGGTCGGGTATATGAAATCGGTACATGGAATAAATCATGGTTTCTAATTTGGTATAAGATAAGCTCTAGTACGTGTGCGATGAGATATGTTTATGAATGAATGCTCCTGATAAGAATTTTGGAAATAAAGTGCATTTGATTGATAAATTATATATATGGAGATTGTTAAAGGTTATGGTATCAGAATTTGATGTTATGTTCGTATGTTAATGTAAGTGCATATGTATATGACGATTCAGATAATAAGCAATGTTTTGCATGTATATGCTTGTTTATGAGAGGTCGTGTGATGAGTCTGTGTCACGTGATATGTGTGCACATGTGTATGTTTAATTGGGTGATAATTTCGTAGTGTAGTAGTCGAGTTGGTTAGGAATCCGCTTGGACAGAATTCATCTCATACCTATTTAAAATAGGTAATGAGTCTCGTACAAGCATTGTCTGTATAAGCGAGTCATTTGTATATGTTGTTGAATGATGTGATCTTTAATGTATCGGTTGTTGTGTGTGTTTCGTGGTTGGTTGCTTGATGTTTGTAAATATGTTTGAGTGTATGTATGTGTATGATAGAACTCGTGTTATGTGTGGATCGTGTATGCTTATGTGAAATGAATGGATGATTTGAAACCGATGAGAATATCAGAGGTTATAAAGCCTGTTTGCCAAGTTGTAATGGTATGTACGTATATGTATAAGAATTATGATATTGTATTTGCATGTATATAAGAGAAGTATGTTTTGAATTGAATGAAGTTACTTACATTTATCGATTTGATGATATTTCAAAGATATTTACTGTGATAAGTATTAATATATGACTTAACGTTTCAACGTTGAAATGGTTTCGATGTTATGTGACGTACTTTGTGATTTCGAATCCATGTTTCGTGTGCTTTGGATGTATAGCCATTATATTGACAATATGTAATTATGTAAATATGAAAATTTGATATGGGGAAAGTATAAAGGATAATAGAATGTTGATGATTCTAAGACTCGTAATAACTTGAAAACTAAGAAAAATTTCTAGTGTGATTGATTTGTATGCTTTGTTTGTAATGCTTGCATGATTACTTACTGAGTTTTTATAACTCACACCAAACCAGTTTGTTAGTTTTGCAGGTTGGCTACCTAATGGGTCAACCATTTCAACTTTGGAAGGCATGCTCAATGCGCGAATCACTCAAGCGGCAGTCACCCTCGCAAGTGTCCTGGAAAGGGTTTAGAGGCCTAGAAGTTATGATTGATGTTCTGTTTTTTTCGTGCTGAACACGTGGATTATATTTAATAAGTTAAAGTTTTGATTGTTTATGATGTTGTGGGCAGAGCCCTTAGGTAATATTTTCGATGTGTTGTTGTGGACCTGAGGTCAATTTTGATATATAATGTTTATTTTAGGATCACTTTGGTGCTGGACTGAGATCCATTTTGTCCGATTTTAGGATACATTATGCTGAATTTTCGTAAATTTAGAGGTTTATCGAGATGGGTCAATCATGTCTCCTGCCGGTAGCATCCTGCCTCTGGCTAGACCTGGCCGCCGGTTCGGTTCCGGTTCGGAACCGAACCGAACCGGCCGGTTCACGGTTCCACAAGTGTGGAACCGGAACCGAACCGGTTAATTCCGGTTCGGTTCCGGTTCCACACTTAAGTGGAACCGGAACCGTAAACCGAACCGGAACCGAACCGGTCGGTTCCGGTTCGGTTTACGGTTCCCCTTTCGGTTTTTTTTTTTTTTTTTTAATAATAAATTTTAAAAAATAAAAAAAAATCTATAATCGTAATGTTTTTTCATACTATCACATCATTTTTATAGAATCTTTTTTTTATAAAATTCTTTTAACATATAATCCTTTTTATAACCAACTCTTGGCTAGTGCTTTCTTTATATAAGCGATGTGGGATATTTGTTACTTGGCTATTGTGTCCCACATCGCTTATATAAAGAAGTCAATAACCAAGAGTTGGTTATAAAAAGGATGTGGACATTCATGTTTTAGTATTGCAATTTTAAACCTCATTAAGTCATTATTATTAATTAAAAAAATTGAGATTTACTTGTGGAACCTTACGGTTCCATGAAAATATTTTTTTTTTTTTTTTTTACTTCCGGTTCCAACCGGAACCGTACGGTTCCGGTTGGAACCGTTGGAACCGCTGGAACCGTTCGGTTCCAGCGGTTCCAACCGGTTCGGTCAGGTAAGAACCCTAACCGAACCGGTCAGGTTCCGGTTCGGTTCCGGAACCGGAACCGGAACCGGTTGGAACCGGAACCGGTTGGAACCGGAACCTTCCGGTTCCAACCGGTTCGGTTCCGGTTCGGTTCCGGTTCCGAACCGGAACCTTGGCCGGGTCTACCTCTGGCGGGGTGTTACGTTTTTATGAAAATTAAATTTTATCCCTATTAAACTAATGTTCTAGCTACACCATAAGCGATACCAAGAGTTAACTACCCATGTCCAAACCCAATGTTGATTCCATAATTTCTTTTATAAGAAAACAAAAAATCCTATTTTAAAAAATAAAAATATTTTTTTTACCCATCAATTTTATATGAAAAAATTAACTACACCTAAAATAAAATCCTATCTCCGCCCATTTCTATGACACCGCCTAAAGTTTTCATTTACTATTATCTCAAACAAATAAAGGTATCTTCTAGCCTGTTCCACTAAATAATCTATTTGTGATGGAGATAAATCCTTACAACAAATTTAAATTTGGCCAGGCTAGAAGTCTTTTTTATAGTTAACTTCAATGTAACTTAAAACTTTTAAATTTTCAATATTAAATAGGTGATCGATAATTAATGAGTCTAACTCATTCACATCCTTCATCAAAGAAGTGTCAGAGTTACAAACTTTCATAAAAGAAGCCATTTACATTTTCATAATTTATATCCTTATTATTTAATAATGAAAGGACTTTTAGGCAATTTATGTGGATTATATATTATATTTAATAAGTTAAAGGTTTTAATTGTTTATGATGTTTTGGGTAGAGCCCTTGAGTGTTGATAGATGATATGGGCACGGAGCCCTTAGGTAATGTTTTCGATGTGTTGCTGTGGACCTGAGGTCAATTTTGATATATAATGTTTATTTTAGGATCACTTTGGTGCTGGACTGAGATCCATTTTGTCCGATTTTAGGATACATCATGCTGAATTTTCGTAAATTTAGAGGTTTATCGAGATGGGTCAATCCTGTCTCCTGCCGGTAGCATCCTGCCTCTGGCGGGGTGTTACATTTTTAGGAAAATTAAATTTTATCCCTATTAAACTAATGTTCTGGCTACACCATAAGCGATACCAAGAGTTGACTACCCATGTCCAAACCCAATGTTGATTCCATAATTTCTTTTATAGGAAAACAAAAAAAATCCTATTTTAAAAAAATAAAAATATTTTTTTTACCCATTTTATATGAAAAAATTAACTACACCTGAAATAAAATCCTATCTCCGCACATTTCTATGCCACCGCCTAAAGTTGTCATTTACTATTATCTCAAACAAATAAAGTTATCTTCTAGCCTGTTCCACTAACTAATCTATTTGTGATGGAGATAAATTCTTACAACAAATTTAAATTTGGCCAGGCTAGAAGTCTTTTTTATAGTTAACTTCAATGTAACTTAAAACTTTTAAATTTTCAATATTAAATAGGTGATCGATAATTAATGAGTCTAACTCATTCACATCCTTCATCAAGAAGTGTCAGAGTTGCAAACTTTCATAAAAGAAGCCATTTACATTTTCATAATTTATATCCTTATTATTTAATAATGAAAGGACTTTTAGGCAATTTATGTGGACATTAGGGGTGTTCATAGGGTCGGGTCGACCCGCGACCCGACCCGACCCGCGCTAACCCGACCCGACCCAGTCTGGTTTATAAATTCTAAAATTCAATTTCGGGTCTGACCCGACCCGCTGTAAATTATATTAAAATTATAATATGTATTTTTAATGGTTTAATTTTGCTGATGAAGTGTTGCGGCTGGGATGGCAAAGCTTCTCCATGGTCTTGTTGTAAAAAAATGTTGCTTTAGGTGGGATTCGGACTTATGATAACTTACCTGTCAAAGTCTGATTTTGCCATCTCAACCACACATATAAATTGTAATTTTAATATCAATAAAAATAAATATTATGTATACTGCAGATTATACGACCCGACCCGACCC